>SNQN01002405.1:36422-48988 GCA_008642245.1 Bassia scoparia | reverse complement strand
GTGCGTTGACAACAATTACAATTGCACGATGTTAAGAACGAAGGAAAAAAGAAAAAGGATTACATGCTTGAAAACCAAAGGAATCAATTTGAAACTCAATGTATTATGTCAGTCAAGATTAACATAAAAGAAGAGAGATAATTGGACTAATAGTCTCGGAATTTGTACTAAATCTGCAAAGAAAACGATTCCGAGAGCGTAGGACGAACTCGAGAACTTTGGGTTTTTGTGGGAGTGATTTGTGTTGTGGGATTGGATGTGTGAGAAGGGAGATTTGAGAGCTTTTATTCACGTATTCCATAGAATTCCGTTGTGATATTTGAATAGCACCGAGCGTTGTATTTATAGGCATAGCGAAGGAATAAGATAGAAAATACAAGCGTATATATGCTATATAGAGCATATATACGCTTGTGGGAAGGCCGTATATACGTCAAGTGGAGCATATAACGTACCCCATTGTGATATATGTTCTGGTGACGTGGCAAGCCACGTCATCAAGCATATATACGATTTGTATTCTATCTATCTTTTTGTTTTGTATCTTCAGGAATTTTACATCTGTATTTTCTGGATCTTAATCTATAGTCCGAGAATATCCTAGATCTGATTTGGCTTCCCGAGAGAAGATTACCCTTCTAGATATTCTCGGATCATTCCCGAGTTCTCTGGATTCTCTTAAAATTTCGTGATTATTTGTTTCGAAATTATTTCACAAACTTATAAAAAATCATAGAAAAAATTAGAAAAATAATTTAAAAATACTGTCGAACTCAAAAATGAAAGAGGCTTAAGATTGAGAATGAAAATTTTTAGAAATCACATTTAGAAATGACTCGTAAAGCGGTTTACTAAGAAAGAATGCCTAAAAATAGAAAATAATAAAATAATATTCTTCCGCCTATTATTGGACCCGGTGTATGGTTTTCAAGCTCAATTTTAATTCAATTATGTGCAAATGTTTGATTTATGAATTTGTCACAACTTCCAGAATCAAATGTATCGAAGGCCCGTACTTCATCACTGATATTCAATTTGGGGAACATTTTTTAAGGTATCTACACACAATACTCAAGGGAATGGTAAATGCAGGCCACATTCTCGTCATTTTAAAAACATTCACGTATGCAATTCATATTTCCACTCCCAATGCCATCTGAAAAAAGATCACTCACTACTCTAGCCACTAGAGGTTCACTCGTATAAAGTTCCCCTCTCATCGCCCTTCCCAGAATCATTCCATATAATGATACGTATGTCCATCACCACTCCCAACGAGCCCTCATTTGCAATCACAAAGCCTTGAAACCCCAAATAACTTCTCAAGAAATCTTCCCTATACACCCAATAATTTAAGAACCACAAAATATAAATTAAATTGTGGATAAACTGTCTTTCATCACTTTGTGTCAGCAAGTATTTGGGCATGCACGGTCTCCGCCTAGTACGCCTAAACCACTGTCTCATTAAAAAAGTCCTAAATCTCGGAATCCCATACAGTTAGGTTGGCACAAAAAATCCCAGCCCTTCCAATGAACTCAACGCTTCTCCTCACTACTTTCCCACCAAAACATGCTATGAGAAGATGAATTTTCAGAAATTAACTCCAAGGAAGCTTATACAGCATCATAATATATGTATGATGCCTAATCACTGATTAAGAATCTCTTTTCCTACCTTGATAAAATTTCACCTTTTTCTCCTTAAAACTTTACTTTAAATTTACGCAAGGATCTAGAAGAATCGCGAAGACCACTTACTTTGAATGCAATATATTCGGAATTCTAATTTTTTGCGTGTCTTTCAACCGACGCTATACTCAAACCCTTGCCAACTCCTCCCTTTGTTCCTCCCTACCCCTCTACTAAAAGAGAATCTCTGATTTTTCAAAATCAATTTCTGCCCTGATGCCTTTTCATTTTGGCTTGGTTTAATCAGCGTTTAATAATTTAACTTACTTGTCGGTTAGCCCTAGAAAAATCCAAGTCTAATTTTTATATTATTAAAGGGTTTTTTAAGTATTATCCCTAGTTTTGCAATTCTAAGCTATGATCCAAGAATTATTTTGTTGTCTTAGCCGTATCCCCGTTTTAGTAGTCGTATCAATTGTGTCCTATTGGTTAAATAAACTAAACCAAGTTTAATACATAAAAATAAATAAAAACAAACAAAACCTCATCCCCTACTAGCCCCACCCCACCAACCCCACCGCAACCCACCCAGACCCCAACCCCCCACCTCAACCCTCTTCATTTGATCACACCATGTTAACCACTCCTCTTTCTCTCATTCTTTGAACTACCAAACAAACCACCGAACCACCCATAACCCACTCTAGCGAACCCACCCACACCAACCCATTCGAAGCCAAGAACCTACCACACCACCATGATTCAATCAGGACTCTAACCATAACTGTGTTAGTTAGGGTTTGATTTGGGGGATTTTTTATGTGGTGGTTGGTTTGTTTTGGCGGTTTGAGTGAACGGGGGCTAAGGCAGTGTTGGTGGTGGAGGGTGCGGTTCAGGTAGGTGGCTGTTGCGACGTGTGGGTGGGACTGGTGTGTTAGGTGGAGGTGGGTGGTGCGGTCAAAGAGAGTTGGTTTGGGGGGTTTCTTTTTTTAGTTATTATTTTATTATTAAGATTTAACCATAGTTAAGTTAATTAACATATAGGTAAATTGATTTAAAACTACTAAAACTCGGGGATACCAACCTAAGACACAAAAAAATCTTGGACACGGCTTAGAAAATGCCAAAACTCGAATAACTTAGAAAAACCCTTATTTTAAAATATTTTAAGATTTTTCTACACTGTACCCCATGTGATTTTGAAAATTCCCATAATATACCCCGCGTTTTTTTTCCTCTCTAATGACCCCTGAAATTTTACACTCTTCCCACATTATACCTAATGATTACACTAACCAATTTAAACTAGAGTTAATTTTAATTTTTAAAATAAAAAAAAAACCACAACCACCCACGCCTCCTCACTCCACAACGCGCCAGCCACCACTCACCTACAGACCCGTCACTCACGCCACTTTGAGCCACCTTCGAACCACTTAGACCCGCCCCAGTCAATCCCCAACTCACACCCCACCGACCCGCCCCAATAAACCCGCACTCACACCACCACTTAGACCACAATAAACCCCACCCGACGAACACCAATACAACTCACAGCGACACCATTCAAACACCCACAAACACAACCAAACACCAATTAAACCCAGATTTTTTGCACTCCATAACCTTAATTTCGAACCCTTTAATCCCCAATCCCAATTCAAACCCAATGATTCCCAATCGAATCCCCAATCAATAACCCCTAATTTTTTTGAAGAAAACGCCAAAAAAACCCCACGAATTAGTCAATTGAACAAACCTTCAATTGGTTCCTCAAATTTCGACCCAATTCGAATTTTAGGGTTCCTTAAATTTGACTCCAAACCCACGATTTGCAAAAGTTTATTGAATGTGGGGTGGTGTTTGAAGGTTGTTCGAAGGTGCGAGTGGTAAAGGACGTTTTTTGTGGCTGTGTTGGCTTGATTAGGCGGCTGGATGATGGTGGTAGGTTATGGGAGGATGGAGGGGTGAGTGGTTTTGTTTTTTTTAATTTTTTAGTTTTTTTTGTAAAAAAATAACTTAACCCAGTGTAGTTTAAGTTTAACCAGAGGTTAATAATATAGAATGATGGTAAAATAGGGTACAATAGAGAGGAAAAAACTGGTATATTGTAAATTTGTAAAATCACAGGGGTGCAGTGTTAGAAAACCCCTATTATAAATTATCCAATACATTTTTAATATTCGTAGTTTGTTTGTCCCAGGTAGCCGCTAGATGAAGACTATGTTATATTTAAGAAACTTGAGGAAAGAGTTATGGAGCAATACTCAACTCCACTTTTGATCCTTGAGGCTAAGGTTCGAATCCTCATTATTCCCCCTTACCCTCCATCGTAAAATAATTATCCATTCTTATGTTCATTAACAAAAAAAAAACAAAAATATCATATCAAAATCAATTTTGAGTTTTATTTATTTTCAAAATAATAATTTAAATTAAATAAAATTTGAAAATACTAAATAAATTAAATTTACCAAATGATTAATTTTATCATTAATACTTAGTTAAATAATCTGATTTTTTTATAATTAAGAAGATAAGGATTCATTAATAAATAGTCAAAAAACACTTACAATCATGAAAGAAAGAACAAAAAAGTCCAAAAAGAATACAAAACCACGTTAGAACTGGTTACATCGCAAATTCGATTTAAAATAGCCTTAATAAAAATCTTCATCTGAAAGAATACAATCCGTGTGTTCGTTGAATTCGGTCACAAAGTCCTTGAAGTGTAGTTGTTGGGTGAACAATTTTTGTGATTTTCAGTTTTTTTTTCAAGATTGTAATCTTAAATCTCCATTCTCAACTATGAAAAAAATTATCAAACCCTAGATAATTCGACTTAAGGGAAGACAAGAAAACTACACTCCCAACACTCTCACAAAAAAGATAATTAATAAACCCAAAAACTGGGAATAAAAAATCTCATAAAAGATAAAAAAAACCAAAATGAATTAATTGTTCATAAAGAGATAAAAAGGAGGATTATTCATACAAAATTAGAAAAAAGCACAGTAGGTAGAGTAGAAAGAATAATTGGCGATACCACCATCAAAAAGACATGATGGTAGCCGTATGACTCAAAAAAATTATATATTGATAAATCAGTTTTTCACTTCTCCTTGATATTTTGTTATGCCTATGTTACTAACTATCGAATTTCTAAAAAATAATATGAAAAACACCTTAAAAAATGTTTTTTTTCAAAAGTACCTTAAAATTGTTGTTTCATTTAACATTAAACTACTAACGATGTACGAGCAATTCTATCCTATATAATTCACTCTTTATTTTGTTCTTAAAAATAAATACATAATAACACTTTAAAATGACGAGGAAAATATTTATTTCGAACAATACTAGTTAAAAGTCTTGTTTGTGAGCATTTTCAAATGAAAAGTGTTGATTAAAAAAAATTGTTGACTTAAGCACTGCTAGCTCATTCTTAATAAAAAAAGTGTTGTTGCCTAAAATGTAGGAAGATACCTTCTTTTTAGCCTTTCTACTATCCTTTCGTATATTTTGTTAAATGTTTTTTTCTTTTCAGATGAGCATATTCCGTCGATTCCACTTTTTTCCTACTAATATTATTTCACATTTTTCTCAAAAATATTTCAGTGGGGTTAAAAAAGTTTGTCTCAAAAAACACCCAAACCCCAGAAAACCAATTTCATAAATTTGTGATTTTGGGAAAATTGTGGTTGTTTTTTCTTCAAAAAAATCCCACAAATAAAAAGTTAAAATTAACAGTGCTCAATTCGAGGAGAAACATTCAACCCCCACCTCATTGCGGTTTGTTGTCCTCTCCTCCTTCAACACCTCCTCTTAAACCTTTCGTTCCAATCCCCCTTTGAGCATTTGTTCTAATTCTTTAATTCTCAATTCAACAAAAATGGTGTTTGCCAAAAGATCTTCTTCACTCTTCAAGTTATATCTTTTTCTCACTATTTAGCTTATTTGCTTCAGTTTGAGTGAATATCATGTTCTTTTTTGAAGTTATTGATTGAATTATAGATTAAAGTTTTGTTTTTGTGAGGCTTTTTTTTGGAATTGGGTGAGGAAATTTCAATTCATGTGTTTTGAGAATCTTATGTTCATTAGATTAGACTAGTGGATATGGTTATTGGATATGAATTGGTGTGCTAATTTTGTGAAAGTTTTCCTTTTCTATATGATTTCTATTTATTGCGGTAAAAATCTGTTCTAAATGAATGGTTGTTTCTGTTGGATGGTACTTAAGACTGATTTGATTCTTGTTAATGCAATGGTTATGTTGCTGTGGCAATTCAGTATATGGGAGTGATTGTTCCAAATAGATCTCTTGTGTCATGTTGGTTTCGAAATTGTAGTGTTTTAGAGCCTCCTTTACTGTGTGTATGTTATTGGCAATCTAACTGCATTTCTCAGTTTAATGCTTTCTGGAAAAGCAGGTTTGATGCCTGCACAGAATGTTTGTTTGCTGTGTAAATAGGCATTAAAACTTGAAAATTGTCACCTTAATTGAGATTGGTTTCTTAAATAACGATGACATGTATAATAATTGGTACACTCTCTGTATAATTATTGTAAGACAAATAATAAATATGTAGTGTTAGGGATAAAGGAGTTTTTCGAAATTAATGATGGTAAGAACATTAGGAAAGATCAGTAGACCATTCATAACCTATTAGCCATGCTGTTTAGTTAGTCCACTATGAGTATGGAGTATGGATAATTGAACATTTGAGACTTTAATTGGGCCTAAAGATGGACGCCTTGGATACATGTGTTATGCGGTTATACTAGTGGGTGACATAAATTTAAAGTTCCTTAGAACATGACTTCATGACAGCATATATAACTGAATTGAGACTTTCATCGTGAGGATGTCTTGCTCCTTTGTTAGTCAAGGTCATGTCACTTGAGTTCATTATATTCTTACTGGTGAGCATTTTGGTTTTCCGTCACTAATATTTATACCAGGACTCTGTTTTTTATTACTGGTATAGTAGATTGGTGCAAATATGAGTATCCGAGACATGGACAAAGAAGGATAAGCAAATAGAAGTCACCGATATGCTTTGGTTCTGATGGAGTCTGGCAACAAAAATTCCAACACAAGCACAGTCTATTGTGGAGGGTCAAGCAAACTTATGACGCCTGAGTTTAATATGTTCGTGATGTTGATACATACAGGTGCATTTCCTTTTTACTCCAAAATATTCTTTTTGTTAATCCTATGCTTAAACAATTAAGCTTCTATTAAAGTCCAAATGATATTTATTTGTTTATTTCCATACTTAAGGCCTTCTCTATAAATGCGTCGTTTTTCTTTCCTTTTACTTAATGTTGAATTTTTTGAACTCAAAGCTTGGTTTTTCTAAATTTTCAAAAATTTTTTTTGTCAAGGTGTTTAAAAATAGCATTAAAAAAGGAGGTGTTTCAGTGAGGACCAAACAGAACGTCAGTTTTGTTCGCCAAACTGTTAAAAAAATTTTCATTTTATCTTTCTTTTTATGAAATCTCGATAAGAAGCGTATACTAGATTCTATGCCAAGGCTTTATCTGAATATCATTTCTATTAACCATTTAGGAAATTCTGTTTCGGATTAAATTGAACGCCCGTTTAGGTACATTTAACATGCATTTCGTTATTCCATCATTGAAATCTTCGTCCATTCAGAAGTTGGATAATAATATATACGGCCAATTTTTTTCTATTATCAATAAAGAAAGAATATATTTCTAAGAATTGAATTGAGTTAGTAACATTAAACCCCCTTATTATTTGAGCAAAGGGAATGATCCAGGGCTCGGCTATTGTCTATCGTGTTTGTTCGTTCTGTTTTCTTCCTTCTATTTGATTCTTATTCCTTTTCATTTTCCTCTAATTTCTTATTTTATAGTAAGGAATTTTAAATTTCTGAGTTATTTCCCATCCAATTTTTAATAAATCGTTAATTAATCTGGGAAAAAAATTACAAGATAAGATTGTATTTCTATTCCTAAAAAGTGGGGTATGGAATTGGTGAGGTTTGAAAATCTTGGGATGCCTCAAAGGTAAGCATGGTTTTGTTTATGGAACTTGAACTGCGGAAAAGAAAGGGAATTTGGTAATCAGCCGATATAGTTAGCTTTACGCATGTGCACATAGATTACTTCATTCTATCTCATTTCACCTATATGGGCAACTTTCCCCCTGTGTGCTTTGAGCCTATTAAGGTATGGGCTTGATATGTGACATTAGCCTTTTGCCAATAATGAAGGGTTGTTAGCATTCAGCAACAAGGCAAGATCAATTGGATTTTTTGGAAAAACCAGAAAATATGGCTTCATGCGATCAAGAGCTGTGAGATACTTGCTATGCTATGGTCAGTCACTGTATGTCTTGTTTTAAATTCCTCATTATATTCAGCTGCGGACTTTGTTTCTCACAATCACGAAACATAATTTTTCTGCAGAAAAAACCACATATATTACCTTCTGGCCTCAGGAACTAATGCAGCTGTCATTCGAGGTGCCTAGAGCTGAGACACCAGAACTGCTCACTGTAATTCTACCTCAAGTTTGAGAAAAACAACCTCCGGAGGCCAGAATTTTAGCTAAGGTAGAAATTTGTTCTTGCATCTGGAGTATCTGTTTATTTCAATGGTAAATGTGTGTTTCGGGATGTAGTTTGCTTTTTTTGCTTGGGAAACCTTCATGTTGCTGGGTGTGTTAGTCTGCCAAAGTTAGATCGGTCAACAGTTTGTATTTATCTTGGTTGTAAACCTTGGGTCTTAAAACTATATCGCAGGTCTAGTTAAATAGTCGTACATTAAATGTTTATTTGTCAATATAGGTAGTGGTGTCAATTTTCTTTGTGAAAACTCGCCATGAAATTGGAACATGTCAAATTTGTGTATTGCTTCCAACCGTTTTTTCTAGAAGAGAACTGTCAAACAATTAATGGCTTGTTTGGTGTAGTTATTAGGCGTGAAATGGCAATGGTGTTAGGAGTAACTAATAAGCGAAAGGCTTATCTAGGCCTATTGATTTGTATGTTGTGCTCTGCGTCATGGGTTAATGTGATATTGATTAGGGCTCTTTATTGTTTTTTTTTTTTTGTGCGTTTAGGTCTGGTTCTCGTCAACTTATTTAGATACAGTTTCAGAAAATAAAAAAGTCCACTTCAGTAGTAAAAGTCTGTTCCAATAAAATAAGTCAATCTTAAAGAATTGTTAATTTTTCTTTCAAACTTCCCAAGTACTCAATATTCAGTTCAGTAAAAAAAAGTTCAATTCAATAGAAATCTGTTCGTATTTGACAAGAATAGCCTTATATATATATATATTATATATATATATATAATATTATATATATATATATAATATTATATGTATAATATAATCATTATTTCAAAGAGATAGAGTCAGTTAATTACTATCACTCCGTAACGAAATAAACATATAAAATCAATAATTGTACCTTTTTGCTTAATTTTGCTAAATAAGCTAATGGTAGATTAGAAAAAGAATTAGTGGAGTGGTCCCCAAAAAATAAGGAAGGAGAGAAATTGGTAGGAAAAGACAAAATACTTGATAAGCAATGGGGACCACTTTTTTCAATTAGTTGTATTGGGACCAAAATAGGAAAGTTGTACAATTGTTGCAGTTTTTTTGTTACATCTAAAAAAGGCAATTGTTACTTTTATTTCGTTACGGAGGGAGTACTTAGTAACCTAAAAAGGCGCAACATTTACTATTTTAGTTCATACCACAATTATTGCAACAATTTCGTAACTTAAACACATGGGCTTACATAATCAATTATTGCATGACTTTCTCTCTCCTTCTCTTCCTATACACAAATTCTCCCAAGGAGTTTGTGCTGGGAGGTTTTTTTGCAGTAATTTTTTTATGGAGGAAGTATAATCTTTTTCTTTTGTTAGGTTTTTATCCCTAGTATGAGTAGAAATTTGTTCCAATTTTGCTTCGGATTAGTGTATTAATTTCTTCTGTAAATAATGCTTAGGTCTGTAATTTATTTTGATGGATATGTGAGAATTGTGAGGTGCATGTTTGCCCATTCTATGATTTTTAGTTYGGTTTTTGTTTGATACATTATTTCAAATAAGCCTGTTCAAACTCGCTAATTAGGTTTGTGGGACTAGTGGCAGATCTAGGAATTAAGCTACGAGGGAAACAAATTTAAAACTCGCAGCTTTTTTTTTTTTGGACAAATATGGAACATAATATTTAGTTCACTAATACTTAAGCTATTAACTTATTCTACAAGTTATATTTACAATGGATATTGAARGTTTTATGAAAAAAAAATTAAGGGTAATTATAAAGTAGATTTATTAAAATACATGGTTTAAAAGCAATGGTTATATTTCTTATTTCTGTATTTGATTTAAATCTTAAAAAAATTATTAGAAAATACTATCTCTCCATATCTTTACACTATGAAAAAATTGTTTGAAATTTCTATTACAGTAAATTGGAACAGAAAAGGTACGATTAGAGTAAACAATATATGTAGTAGGATCATTATAAWTTTTTTTAAAGAAATTACCGATATCTTACACAACTAAAGATACAATTGAGCCATGTAAACTTATTACTCCCTCCGTTCCTCGAAGGTTAGCCATTTGTGTTTATTTCACTCTTCATAAGTGAACAGAATCTTGTAAATAACTATCAATGTATAAGAATAAACATAGTCAAATGGGGTTTTGTTTGATTCGTGTTAATGAGTAGATTATTAATATTCAATCGTTATAATTTTTATATAYATACATTTAAAGATATAAACGATACAAAATATGCTTTGGRAAGCGTATGAATAGTAAATGGCTACATCTTCATGGAACGGAGGGAGTACTTAAAGTTCCTCCTTTGGTTTTTTACTTGAATGAGTTGCATCATTTCTCCATTTTGGAAGTTGCAAATTACTTGCATCATTTCCTTTTTTAAAAAAWTGAATTTTTTGTAGGGAAATACCAAACATACASGGCACTTTGCGAAATAATACCCCAATTAGAAAAATTTGTAGGGAAATACCAAACTAAATTTAAGTTTTGTCTTGAGGTACCAATGTACCATTTTCCGGCAAAAAAGTCAATAATCNTTTTTTTTTTTGGACAAATATGGAACATAATATTTAGTTCACTAATACTTAAGCTATTAACTTATTCTACAAGTTATATTTACAATGGATATTGAARGTTTTATGAAAAAAAAATTAAGGGTAATTATAAAGTAGATTTATTAAAATACATGGTTTAAAAGCAATGGTTATATTTCTTATTTCTGTATTTGATTTAAATCTTAAAAAAATTATTAGAAAATACTATCTCTCCATATCTTTACACTATGAAAAAATTGTTTGAAATTTCTATTACAGTAAATTGGAACAGAAAAGGTACGATTAGAGTAAACAATATATGTAGTAGGATCATTATAAWTTTTTTTAAAGAAATTACCGATATCTTACACAACTAAAGATACAATTGAGCCATGTAAACTTATTACTCCCTCCGTTCCTCGAAGGTTAGCCATTTGTGTTTATTTCACTCTTCATAAGTGAACAGAATCTTGTAAATAACTATCAATGTATAAGAATAAACATAGTCAAATGGGGTTTTGTTTGATTCGTGTTAATGAGTAGATTATTAATATTCAATCGTTATAATTTTTATATAYATACATTTAAAGATATAAACGATACAAAATATGCTTTGGRAAGCGTATGAATAGTAAATGGCTACATCTTCATGGAACGGAGGGAGTACTTAAAGTTCCTCCTTTGGTTTTTTACTTGAATGAGTTGCATCATTTCTCCATTTTGGAAGTTGCAAATTACTTGCATCATTTCCTTTTTTAAAAAAWTGAATTTTTTGTAGGGAAATACCAAACATACASGGCACTTTGCGAAATAATACCCCAATTAGAAAAATTTGTAGGGAAATACCAAACTAAATTTAAGTTTTGTCTTGAGGTACCAATGTACCATTTTCCGGCAAAAAAGTCAATAATCYGGCATTGACTCATCGGTTTTGTGCAATTGCTWGGTGCRTTTAAACCACTCGCCTCTATTACCTATTAATTCCCATTTACTTCTTTAATACTCTCATCACTCCTTTATCCCTCCCTTCTCTCTCCTCGAAATAACCTTCTCCTCTCTCTCTCTTCCATTGCCATCACTTCCACCTAGTAAAACCACCCAATTTTGACTGCATTTTCATCTCCATTCAACTGTAAAAAGTAAATTTGCTTTATTTTATTATTTTAATTATTARTTTTCATCCTTTTTTCCATTGAAAATTGCCCTAATTTTTCATACATTTTGGAATTTGATGCTTCCTTGGCACAATGGGTAAGAGTGTAAGACTTCCCAGAAATCTCCACCAAATACAACCAACTTACCTTCAAATGGAACACTTTCTTCACACAAGTCTTAAGCAACAAATTAAGTGCTTCAATATTCTMTTTTTTTCCGCCATTGAAGCCTAATACCAGATTATAAGTGATGTTTCTCTTATAAATGCTGCTAGCCCACTTTGCCTGAGAACATTACAAGCCATAGAAACAGTATAATCAAGTTGTATTTTTAACCGAGAGTGTGCAGTAAGCCCTGTTGCTATCTTTGATGTTACAATCCCCGAAGTGACAGTAAGGAGCACAATCTTCTCCATCATTTTCAGTTATGCATAATATAGGTAAGTCTTTACTGGTTCCACCAGGTCCATCTACAAAGAAAACACTGGGTTTCTCTGACCTAACATGATCTATTATTCAATCATATGCTTCTTGTTTGATTTTAATTTGCCACGAGCGTCTTTATAAACATCAGTTATAGCGGCATCAGGATTCAAGAGCATCAATGTCTTCTATTAATTTCCTTGTTTACCTTAATTCCCAACTTCAAAAATTGATTCAATTGAAAAAGGGAAATTTCCCCATATACCCC
>SNQN01002405.1:0-24069 GCA_008642245.1 Bassia scoparia | reverse complement strand
AAACCACATCTCCAAACCAACTAACAACTTCCCAAAACACACCACACCACATCCATTCTCTCTCCTCCAGCCCCCCCCCCCCCCACCACAGCCACCACCCTAGCCAGTTCGCAAACACCACACTCGTAGACAGCCATCCAAGCCACCCACCACCACCGCAAGCATAGCAGCCTCCATCGCTCAGCCATAGCAGCCTCCACCACCTCCACTCCTTTTGTCATCGCAAACACAAGCTGTCACTGCCCAGCCATCGCTCGACCCACAACAGCCCCCCACCACCGTTCATTCCGCAATTTTTGAATCCCTAATTTCGGAATTTCCCAATTTTCGAATCCCTAATTTCTAAAATCCCCAATTTTCGAATTCCCTTATTTCTGAATTCCCCAAATAGCGGTTTTCRAAGGTTGYTGGGTGAGGGTGGATGGCGGTTTGCAACGTGCGCGATTTGGTTGTGGCGGCGGTGGGGCTGCCAACGTGGAGGCCTACCTGTGATAGTGGGGTTTCATTGGTAGGGTTGTTGAGGAGGGTGCTTGTGGTGGTGGTTTGATTGGATGGAATGGTTAGATGGCTTGGATGGGTGCTTGCAAGTGGTGGGGGTGACGTGGCTGGGTTGGTAGCTTGATTGGGGGGCTGGGGTGGAGGCTGGAAGGAGAGAGAATGGTTRTGGTTGGGTGGTTTGGGAAGTTGGTTAGTTGGTTTGGAGAAGTGGGTTAGGTTAGACTTGTCACCATATGTAAAATCAAAACCTCAAGGCCACGATGTGGAATTTCCAAAACCTCGAGACCACGATGTGGAATGGAAAAACTTAAGTTGACACCGTGTAAATTTTGGCAAAACTCGATGCTACCATATAGAATTTTCCTTAAATTTATTCACAATACATAGTTCTAAAGTTATGATATAAAATTGCAATTGAATTTGTATAGGGGAAGTTTGTCTGGTACTTCCTCCATTTAACTAAAATGACAATAAAATAGTTTAAATCACTTTTTCGGGTTCCTTTTTTGAATTTTTATTTAAAAACACTAAAAAACAAACAAGGATACCGAACAACCACTAAAATTTAGTTATCATATTTTGGGGATTTAATTTATTTTTTGTTTCAATATATATATTTGCATTTTTTGGGTATTTAATTTAATTTTTTTCCTTTTATAATGTTTTTCGATTTGTAATTCAATTTTAGCAATTTTAGTATGTTGATGGAAAATTGATGGAAATTTTTTAAATACTCCTTGCATTCAACAACACAGGATCCCTAACTCGAATTGTTAGAAACAATGAACGAATTTTGGACCTCATGTCTGCAATTCAATTTTTAAACTAATTAATCAAACTAATTAAACTATCAATTAACACAGRTTAACTACAAACTAATCCAATAAAACCAAAATCCTAAATGTCGAAATAAACAAATGACAGCAGCACAAAWTTTTTTTATTAAACTAATAAAAAGGCAAATAAAGTAATTAAACAATCTAATTAAACTAACAATAAACAAATACAAAACAATAAGGTTAAACCCAACTCATAAACTTATAAACAAATTGAGAAAGTGCGAAAATTCGTGACCAATCTGATGGCAGTTGAAAGCAATGGAGGAAGGCAGAGATCGAGATGACAGCATTGGAGGAAGAAGGGACATGCACGAGTGAGAAAGTGACGAGGGAAAAGTGAAAAAGAAAAAAAAAAACGAAACAGAGGAGAGGGGATTATTTTTGGTCGAGTGAGGTCCACGCACGAGTATTGGTGCCAAAGGGAGGGAAAAAGAAAGATCAACGGTTATTTTTGACTTTTTTTTGTTGGATTCTGATGTCAAGGTAGCATTTTTTAAAAAAAATGCTATCAAAGGTACTGTTTCACAAAAAATTGGATCAAAGGTACTATTTCACAAAAGGACCCTTGAATGAAGTACTTTCTAACAATTTTTCCTATTTTTTAATCATGTTTGAAAGTTTAAAATTCAAAGCATAATTAATATCTTGTTGTCATTAACTGTTCGTATTTTTTTAAATAATAAGTCGTAGTATATCATTCCATTTTCCTTTTTTTCCACTCAAAAAAAGAATTCGAATTTATAACACGGGCATTGCCCATGATTCTAGTGAATATAATCAATATATAAATTGGAAAACTTACATGGAGCCAGTCTAATAATAAAAAAAATCAAAAACTTATATGGAGAGTGCAGATTAGTGAATTATAAATGAACTATACATAACTAACATTAAATTAATAAAAAAAAAGAAAAAAGAAAAAAAAAAACAAGCAAACAAACAAAAGAAATCCTGAGACTAAGATATTGTTAGTTTGTTACACTAGGAAAAGTTGACAGAACTAATACATATTCTCCCTGTCAAAAAATTATAAAAATAAAAGGAAAAAAAACATATTCCCAGATGATTTTTGAAGCGCTCTGCAAACCAAATCAAAGATGAGTTTCTGAAAACCTTCATCTCAGAAACAAACCGTCACAAAAGTTCTTGCAGATAATATCGCCTGCTGCACTGCAAAACACATTGCATAAATTGTGAATCTTTGGTCAATATTTAGTAATTTCTTTAACAATAACGGCGCAGAGTTAGAGATACAAACCTCGGTAACATGATACTCCATTAGTAATTATCATCTGAGTAGTTACCATCACTATCTTGTTCATATATCTGATATTCCCCAACATCTTCACCATCCACTTGCTGATTGGAAGCTCCTGTAGATGGAAAACTTTCAAACAATTCCTGCAAGTAGTTTCTTGAAACATTCTCCATCCCTAAATCTGAAGTATGTAAAGGAGAAACAAGTGATATCTAAGATGAACATCAGTGAGAAGCAAACTATTAAGAAGCCTAATTAAAAAATTTAAAAGGGGAACGATAATTATTAAGCCAAATAGCATGACTTGAACAAAATTGCTTTCAGAATATTTCAAAATTTCAAATCTGGCAGCGTGTGGATACAATCAGACTGCAGGTTGAAATCAGCATCTTCTCCATCCTACAAAAGCACCATAAAGACCATCAGGAAGGTAAGAAGAATCATATTCCAACACCTAATTCAACATTGGTCTGCTGTTTAGGATGTTCAGATTAAACCCACTGAATTTCTGATTCTCACCAGGTAGGCTGTTTCATCTATGTCCAACTCCTCTTCACCATCTTCATCCTCAATTTCAATTTCTTCTTCATCATCATCGTCGTCATCTACAGCTTTATCTTCATCACCAGTGAGTTCTGAAATGGCAAAGATTATTCAGTATCTAAATAAGCAACAGAAAAAAGTCACAAACCAAGCCCAATTGGTAAAGGAACCAAGGTAATAGGTCAGTTAAGACTAGTTTGGAGAAGAAGGCAAGAAGTTCACTAGGGAGAAGGAAAAGGGGAGTCAGATTCTCCAACATAAAAGAGAGTAAGAAAAAAAATCTGTAATTTGTACAGCTTAGTTTTGATAGTAAGTCAGGCTACTSAAGCTTAAATTTAGCTATATTTTGTATAACTGACTTCAATAGCGCTAAGGTTTGTTGTATAACTGACTTCATTGGTGCTAATTGCTAGTCATCAGCATCTTCTTCCTGYGCTTCTTTAATTATGCAACTTCTTCTAAGGTTATGATTTTGCCAGATTCTTATAACATAACATATACGATCCAAATTACAAACAGAAAACATCAATTTTCTTATAAAATGTAAATAAATTTCCTATTGAATGGAAAAGTTGCTTCTCCAGAAAAACAAAGAAAAAAAAACAAAAAGGCTCAACTACAACTTGGGAACCTATCCAAAAGGTTACAAACCTTGATTAACTTGTGATCCACCCTCTTCTTCAGGCTTGAGACTGTTTACTTGGACTCGCATCTTTTTTGATTTCTCAAATCTTTCAGAAACAGACTTCAACAAACTTTCAGCACCACCTAGGGGATACACTGATAAACACCTCATGGCAACACGTAATCTTAAACTATCAAGAGCATAAGATGTGAACCATCCTGTTGAACACTACATAAAAATGAACATCATTTACAAACTTACAATAGCCACACACCATGAGCAATCTTTCTCTACRAAAATGAAAAAATCAAGACTATTACATATTCAACGGTGCAGAACGCTGCAAGTAAATTACAAAGCTAATCCTACTGTGCAGCCCACAAAATTCAGAAAGGTAGAAATGTGACAGTTTCAGGTTAGTAGACTTTGTTAATGGGTGGATCGGGTCATAAGAGCGTCATTAGCTAGTCAGACTAAATGGGTAATGGGTCGATAGTGGGTCACTGATGGACGGATCAGCGAAACAAACAAGGTCACTTATGTCCCTAACCTTAATGAATCCTCGGGGGGGGGGGGGGGGGGGGGGGGGCTGGGTGCTGCAAAGCTCACTTGTAGACTTGGTGTCTTGGACAGGGTAGCCCAATGATAAAAGGTAAGGGTCAAATTTATAGGGTTTTTATTGGACAAGTCCTTATTGGATAGGGAATAATATAGGGTTAATTATTTTATTTATTTTTTAAAAAAAAACCCAATTATTTGAAAAAAATAAAATAAATATCGAAAAGGAAACTACATGTATGGAGTCGTATTTATTTAAAATCACTAATGGCTCTCTGCGTTCACTTTTTCTTGTCTGTGTGCCAACCCGTCCATCAGTGACCCACTATCAACCCATTACCCATTTAGTCCGAYTAGCTAATGACTCTCTTTTGACCCGATCCGCCCATTAACCAAGTCTACCAACCTGAAATATGATGGTTTCCAAATCTATGCTTCAGGTCCTAATAAAAATAAAAATTATGCTGCAGGTTTTAGTCAAGATAAAAGTTAAGCAACAAAACCAACCGGGATGCTGATTAATATGGTGAGAATTCAAGACAAATATCCCTTGATAAAAGAGTACAACTATAGGAAATGCAACATATTTGAAGTCAAAACACTTCTCTATGGAGTTCATTTAATTATCCTGGGAAGCTAAATTGAGATAAATCATAAATACTGATGCAATTACATCTCTCTCATTAAAAGTAGGGCAAGGAGCTCACTGTGCAAACACTTTGCTGCGGAGGTTTCAGTATTTCTTTTTGAATGTGATCATCAATAAGTTCAGTAAGTTGAAAATATGTCTGGCACTTGTAAGGAAAAACCCGAAATGCGCACAAATCCTCCCACTTGTGCTTCTTTCTGTGACATAAATATGCACAAGATACAGGCCAATCATGAGTTTGCACAATTGAAATGTGAAGTATTAGAACATTAACAAGCGTACGCATCTACCAGGTTACCAAATGCTTAGAGCAGCCCAGGAAATAAATAGAGAAAACTACAACGTCAAAGCAAGCAGATTCTGTGGCATTCTTCCTTTGTCTCAAGATATTATTACCTACCCATATCACGCAATCACGATGGATGCTTCATAGATTTTCTAAAGATAACTTGACCTTACATTCTCACCAACATAAAACTATAATTTCTCTGCTATTAAGTAATTGTAACATTAGTTATAATTTCACTGCTATAAAGTAATTGTAACATTAGTAATTTACACTACTTACAATCTCTTATTATCTTTTGTGAATTATACATTAGGAAAAATATGGACATGTGAGATTTAGCTTTATTTGTCTCAACATATGCCTTAATCAACCAAAGCCTTATTCCCAAAATTGGGGTCGGCTACATGAACCAAAAATAATACAAGTAATTCCGTGCGATCAAATACCTCACCCTTATGCAAATCCAATTCCTTTCAAATCTTTCCTAACTTCTTCCAACTATGTCATTTAAGGTCTCCATCAACCTCTTGTACTGGTGAATCTTGAGATCTTCGTCTTATGTCTCAACATACACTTCACTTTTTTATTAAAAAAAAGTTACAACTTTTACCAAAATGTAGCCAAACATAAACACCTAACATAGGTGCCACAAAAGTTATGTGAGAAGTTGAAAGCATTATCTTGGCTCATGCTCATTAAAAAAGGTTCAACGATGAACCTAGTGAGCCAAGATTAAGAGAAGGTTCATTATTGATGAACCTAAAATATTAGGTTCACTAATGAACCATTTTTTATGAACTGTTAGTGTCATAGATGTACTCAATCAAAAGCTATAATTTGTCCTCATTCATATGAGTTGTCAAAGAAAATCAAAAAGATCCAATATGAAACAATAAAAAAGAAATGCATGGAGTATATAGGAATGTTGGATCTTTTTAGATTCTTCTTATCTCTATCCTCTCCTTAAAACTTGAGGTATGGTGCAAAAAAAAAAAAAAAMACACACACAGAGGAAGTAATATATCTATTGTGAAAGATTTACAAGAATGAGAAGTTATGGCATATTTTCAAATAAGAAGAGGACTTCTGGCCTTAGTTACTCATAAACAAGTGCTATACTTGATTACATGTTATTGGACATTCACAATCTGCACAATCTAGAATCATATCTCTCTGCTGTTCAAAAACATATATGTGTGTGWAAATTCACCTCCATTATGACAGAACAAAACAATAAACAAATTAGAAGTTTGCAACATACTTTCATCACAATCAAACGTATAACTTACCCGCTAGCCGTGTCACAATAGCCTCTCAAAGGTGGAGGAACCCTGAAGTCAATTCTTTGATAGCTGTAGAAATTTGAAAAATTGAAGTCAAAGGTTAAAAATTCTTTGCAATGGAAAAGGAAAAGGCGCAATTTTTGGTACACAGAACCCCTCAAAATCTCAAAGAGATGTGAGAGACGACAAGTAACCCAAATCACTGTAAATCCATGGTGCAGGTAATAAAAAATCTCCATGAAATCAAACCCACACAGTTACAAAATCTATGAGCTTGTCAATTGATCTCATCACCCACTCGTGTCTTGTCTTTTACTTAAAGATTAAAAATAAAATTAAAAAAAAAAAAACCCAATTGATGCATATTCTCACAATGGATTATATCCAAGTATGTGCTAAAGCACCTAAAACCCAACATGCATACGCCCACAAGGAGTATATTCTGGCGCAATCCAGGGCGCAAATTAGACGATGTTTGGAGTTGCTTCTGGGCCAAGCTTGAAGAGTCTAAGAGCTGAAACATGGTCAAAACAGCTGATTTTTGAAAGTAAATTCAGTTACGTTTGCTGTACAATATTGGGCTACTTGTTTAGTAAGTTCTATAGGTCACGGTCAGTGGTTAAAAGTAGATATGATGACTTGGGGCAGTGATAATGAAAGGGTTGCTTTTGCTGTGATTTTACGGTGGTCCGTCGATGTTAAACTTGTTATTGATTATTGGCAGTTCTGCAAATCCAGATTTTCCTCCATTAAAACCTTATTTTATTGCCTGCATCAGGCTTCATCAATCTACTTTGCTCAAATCATTTTGAAGGATGGGAAATCGGGAACACCAGCATTGATAAAGAGAAGAAAGAAGCTTTTTTTTTTCGTTTTTTTTTTAGTCTTTGTCATTGCATATTCAGAAGAAAAAAAAAAAAAAAAGTGTCAAATTACACCAATTTAGAAGATAAGAGCTACAAATATATAACCTTAATACTCATATACATTTACAAAATAATAAATGAGCCAAATATCACAAATTTGATTTTTTTTCCTATTCTCAGGAGTCGTGACTAATACTAAAGGCCTCGCTTGGTATGAGGGTAATGTATTAAGGAGGTAATAAAAGTCAAACTAGAGAAAAAAAAAAAAAGGTGCTTAGAGGTAAAAATAGAGGGATGAAGTGGTGGTGGGGAAGATAAAGTGGTGATGGTGGGAGGGAATGGAGAACTATTACCCTCATTTGGGGGGAGATAGTTACCATCCTCCACACTAGGGTAATAGTTACCCTCATATTGGGGTAATAATTACCCCACTTCTCCCTTTTTTAGTAAAAAAAAAAATGTAATTATCCCTCTATCACCATCTTAATTCACATGTTTTCTCCCCAATTCTTCTCATGCTTGACTTTTATTACCCCTTTAATATATTATCCCCATACCAAGCGAGGCCTAAAAATATGTGGTTACAACAGTTCACAGTTTCCCTAACAACAGCTTCTGGAAAATTGATTTTAAGGCTTTAAGCTATCTTTAAGAATTAAGAAACCTGTCAAACAAATCCTCAAGTTTGCAAGACACTTATCATAAACAGTAAAAGTAATATGTATGCTTTCGTTTGTTTCAGAARCCATTGCAATATCTAATGACTGATAAATGGAAATAGTTTGCAACTATCCTATTTTCTGTTTGTTCTTCATTAGACCCAATAAATTTGATGGACCAGAGTAAACTGCAAAGTGCCAAAAAAGGAAGGAGAATTTAAGGTAGCTGCATACACTGAAGGGATAAAATGAGTTCTTACATGCGAGATTCAGGATCTATGCGAGGATCATACCCTTTCCTGATCCAGAACCTATGAAATGGTCCGCTTCCAAAGTAATATGCACTCCGGAAAAGAAGCCTGAAAAAATACATCAGAATGAAAATCAGCTACATAATAGATAAAGAAAGAACTATATACTCATATCACAACAGCATTAAAAGAATATCTACATAATAGTGTGACCAAATGTACCTCTTAAGCATATGGTCGCCAAACTTCAGACCCTCTTTACACAAGCGTTCATAGATAGAGCTTCTTGTCCATATGGGCCGTTCGTCAAACAAGTTAGACACAGCCATCTGCCATTTCCACTGATCGGACTCCCTTGGTATGTAATCCTCCCAGTTCACTCTTTTAGGAATATGTATTGATTGTTAAGTGTTACCAAGGAATAGTTAGAAGATATTTGTACTTGAGTACTTCGTTTGCTGTCACCRAATGACAGAAGATTAAGTGACTATGTTTTATCAAATAGATTATACATATATTTCAGTGTAGAAATTGAAACACAAAGGCAAATCCAAAGACTGAGGTTGTTGTCCACTTGTCTTCAACTTATTTTAATAATTTTCAGGAAGAATAAAATATGTTGAGTATGTAATAAGTTYAATTTAGTAAAATTAAGTTCTGTTTAGTAAAATCTGTTTCAAACATTGATGAATTGTTTAGGAATTTAGTATGTAATATGTTTACTTTAGTAAAAACAAGGTCAATTGAACCAAAATCCCTTCCATTTTCCAAGGTCTAGCTGAGATCTCTGACAAAGGAAATCAAAGTTTAAAGCAAATGGGCAACCAACTATCCATTACAAAAGTACTTGAATGACCAACCCCACAGGCATTCCTATCTCAATGACTATATATATAAACCATAGAGTCATAGACAATGGAATCTCTATATCTCAAGTGTGAGAACAATTACAAATAATGTAAACCTCCCCACATCTTCAATCGAATGGGATTTCTTTTTTTCTTTTTTCTTTTTTTATGCTAATTTTAAGAGGGGAAAACACACAAAAAAAAGGCCCAAAAGAGTTTGCATTCTATTCAACCAATCAAAATAATCACAGAAGATAAGGAAGAGTTGTAATGTCTAGAAATGAGCTTCTGGAACACAAGGCAAATGCAATAAAATACTAAGACCTAGCAATCTAGCATAAATAATCAATTTCAAAAGTTCTTTGGAAAACTATAAACAAAACTTCTCCAAGTAAGGATATCTTTGATATTGAAATCAATAGCTAGACATGGTTCAATCTCCATCTGCRCCAAAGAGAAGATCAGTCACACAATATTGCAATTGTCGCTCTCAATTTAAGCCATCTAAATAAAATCCCACGAGCTGTACAATGTCTGCTAGTAAGAGAACCATATTTATAGGTAACTTTTGAATAGTAACTTAGAATTCACCTTAGAGTCTGATTTAGAACTTAGGAGTTAGAAGTCATTAGTGTGCATAAAAAGGTAATTTACTAATTTCAACCATTTCTATAGGAAATCTATTTCACTAAATGTTGACCTTGTGGTGCTTAAAGAGAAGGATACCGGTATCAAAATGTTGCTTCAAAATTTACTGCCAATGTCTTGTTCTTAAGAAGCTAGTCTCTAATATGTAGATTTCTTGAATTTAATCATTTATGCATGGCCCTATTCTTCATTGTTAATTTCTAACATTCCCTGCTTTTAAAATGATGAAAAGATCTAAAATTTTCCATCATCTATTCAAAGAGAACAACTACCATTATTCAGAAAATGCATCAAACTATTCACTAGACTGTTAATTGCATATAACTATATAAGGAAGAAAGCACAATTGCATGAAGCAAAAAACAGAACTTGTCTTATAGGCTATAGCAACAAAGAACAAGATCCAACACGAAGTTCCTCAGCCTTCCAATCATTTAGGTTCCAGTGGCTTCTATTCTTTCAACTAGTTAGAATAACATGTTAAGTCAATATCAGTTCAGCAAAAGAAACAGTTACAATCCATCACTTTAACCGAAAAATAAATTATAGCTCTACATATATCTAAATCCAATTAATGTTTGGACAACATTTTCATCAATCACCACGAAAGAAGAGTAGAGCATAGAAATATAAAATACCTCCCAGCGATGCTGCACAACTCCCTCCTGTTTCTTTTTGGAACTCAATGAGATTGACGGCCTCAACCTGTACAATACAAGAACACATGACAAATGATATCAAACCAGCTGGAGTCAAACCCTAATATATAAAAAATAGGTCTAWAAACAGAACTATCAAAATGAACAGGATGGTGTCGTGGACAAGCAGCCAGAATAATACTAGGAATGAGCAAAAACAGTGGGTACCCGGTCCGGTACCTGGAACCGGTCCGGTACCTGGAATCGGTCCGGAACCGGTTGGATCGGTACCGGTTCCGGTTCCAAAAATGAGGAACCGGTGGTGACCGGTTCCGGGTACAAAAGTTTTGGAACCGGTACCCAGTGGGTACCCGGTGGTACCGGTTCCGGTACCGGGTGTCCGGCACCACCGGTTTTATAACCAGTATGGTACTGGTTATGACTTTTGAGTTTATTAAAATACATTTGCTAAGGTCAAAAAACCCAAATTATATAAACTATAGAAACTTGAAATACTATTGTATAAAGCATTGTGTTTTTGTGGCCAAATATACATGTACAAGTATGAAATTAGCTAGGATAATCTTTGCCTTTTACTTATTTTTATTTTTTAAAAAATCTAACCGGGTAACCGGTTCCCAGCGGTTCCGGTTCCGATTCCAAAAATTTTGGACCGATTCCGTTACGGGTTCCAATTATCAGGAACCGGTCGGTTCCGGTTCCGATTCCACCTAAAATGACCGGGTACCCGGTCTTGCTCAACCCTACATCATACAATAGTGGCTTTGTGAACAAAAAAACACCATAAAGTGACTCCTTAGTTGAATCTCAATCCAGCCCTCTACCCTAAAAAAGAGACACAGCATTAACAAAACACTTAGATCAAATCCCATTGACATAACTTCTCTCTACAAACCATAAAAACAAAAATARCAGACATGAGGTATATATACAAACTATCTCCCAAAGGTAAACCAATGAAAGTGATAATCTTTCAATTCCTATTTACAATCATTCACTTAAGAGACCTTGCAAACTAATACCCAAACCTACAGAAGACATAAAAGGCTTGAAAACAAATTTGAAACCACCTAAAATTTAAAGAGTKTCCAAATGACTAGCTATAAGAAACCAATTTTTTTAAAAATAAAATAAAATAATGTTTTGGTAACTCTACCAAGTGATAGAAACATAACATCTCTTAATCAACAACCCTACTTTGGCCATCCCTCATTTGCACTGTGAAGTACTCCCACTACATCTCTTTCTCTCTCCCTATACTACTTTACTGCCCCATCACCACAAAGTAAGTACTCCTACTCGTTTACTCCTCACAAAGAGTCCAATGCTCTAGAACCCTTGTGAGTAAATCAAACCATTTAATAGTTAGAATGCAACCCAAGTATGCAAGACCAAATTAAGGATCACTGAGTATTTGTGGGGATTATATGGCTTCAGTCACTCAACTAAAATTCTCTCCATCTCTCCATCCCATTCTCCCCTTCTCTTCCCTTCCCTCCCTTCATGTCTTATTCGAACAAWGGAGGATAAATGAAACTCTCACTTTCTCTTCTCTCCCTTGAACCGAATGCGTAGATGGTGAATGGGTAACTATGGGAGTGACAAGTGGTTGTAATTAGGAGGCTAGATATGGACTCAATAACAAAGACGCAAAAACATATAAGCATCACCAAAAAATTGTTATTCACCAAATATTATATTGGTACTTAACAAAATTTCACATACTCCCCGTCAAAAAAAAAAAAAAAAAAAAAAACAAATTTCACATACTCGGATGAAATAGAGGATATGAGCAACAAAACACTACATAGAACATATAAAGAGTTAGTATCAAAAATTAGAATGGAAAGAAGTTTAAGCATATTAAACATACCCACTCTAGTTTCCCATATAAAAATTATTAGATGAGAAAAAATGATAATTGCAAAAGTGCACCACAAAAAAGACCAAAAGAAATACAATCAGCTCACWAAATGTCTCAATTTAAGTTCAAACTTCCATGCTTAGAGCTTAGGGCTATTTAAACGACGCCAAATATCTACAAGAAACCAAGTTGTGTAAACATTTTATACAATTTTCTATTCAAATTCAATTTGGAAAGGCTTATAAAGCGAGACTATCTTACACTAGATTATCAGGAGCATCTTTCAATGAAAAAAGTGGAGGTACCAGCATCATCAAATTTTCATCATCCGCATCACCAAGATCTTCCTTTTCTATGAGCAAATAGAAATGAGGACGGAAAAGAACTACAGATAGAAATGTTGACAAAACACAAATAAAATATTTCCTAAAAAAGGATGGAACTTTACCAAAAGGTCCTTTTGCTTCAGTAACCCTCTGTTTCTTCCGCGAATTATCACCATGAACTGCAAGAACATGCTGATAATCCACCATCCCTRCATAGAAAAGATAATACTCCCTCAGTCTCATTGCTACATTTGACTTCTTGTCACTATTCATATATAAATTTTTCACTTGCTTTATTTTATTCACCTAAATAAAAACATAGTCATGTGGGATCTTGTTTAATTTGTCTCGATGTGTAAATTCCCAACAATATTTTTTGTTATTTTTTCATATTTACAACTCAACATATTTTGATTTAAAGTCGTACCTCGGAAAGTATGAAAAAGAAAATGTCGCAGCTAAAAAAAGATGAATGAAGTGATAAGAAAGTAGTTGCATCATCTAGTTACAAAACATTAACCTAACTCTATTTCTTCCAATGCCAAGTATGAACAAGATCAGCAATTAAAGTCAAGGTCTCTTTGGAATAAGCAAGATATGCCAAATGTAAAAGCATTSACATAAAAAACTGTTATAAAATGTTTGAAAAAAGCTAGTACTAAAATAAATGTAATGTATGTAGAAACAAAAGTGACATAAGTCAAATAACCCTGTAGCACTAGAGTGCAAGATTATCTCCTTAACGAAAATCTTTCCTTTCTTTGCCCAACATAGACATTCAAAGAAAAGTTGCCAAACTACTGAAASCATGTATAGTCAGTTATATCAAACAAACTAAAGGATTTTGAGAGCTTTAAGCTTTGTTTCTTTTTTATTCACTTTGCTTCAGGCTATTTTTTCCTAGTATTTTCTTTTGCTAATAAATAGGCCTCACACTATTGTTGCAAAAAGTGGTGTTCTAAAGTCTGAGATTATATGAAGCTTCAGTCGTTTAAGAAGGAAAGGAATGAGATAAGATGTTGAGAAACAAAGAAACCACCATAACCCCTACGTAGGAAGAAAATGGAAACATAAAATGACAAATCTCAAAATATAAGAAACAAGGAGGCATTGACCAAAATAATCCAAATTCAATCTAAAGGTTTACACAGAACAAATTACATGACAAAAACAAAATTAAAAGGGATTAGATATAATTTCCTAGTCAGATTATTATAAGAAATAATTATAAATATCAACACCATCAATGTCATTAGGGTAATTCATATTTTCCAAGAACACTAATTTAGCTTATCAAGGGAAAGTTTAGCAAACTCGAGGATTACCACTTTTCCCATTGTACAAAATTCATCACCATTGACAACCCGGATTTAAGTCCTCTCTTCTTTATATTGAAAGCTGTCTTGAAAAAATGCAAAGGTTATAGTATATGACAACTAAATCCTCTACTTGCTTTAGAAAATGTTAATTACAACATAATGAATGGACAAAAAGAATGAAACCCCAATTCTAACAGCATGAAAAGTAAGTTGGTTTCCTTATAAGTATGATCTATCCTACATCTGTCCACCAACTATTAGCAACACAATTTGCAAACTTTTCCAAGCTTTAAGACAAAGTGCTAAATTTGGCTGTAGTTAGATCATAAAGTTTATGAGCTGGTGAGATGATGCATATCATGATATCAACCACACAGAGTTACATACGGATATATATACTACACATAGTCAAGGGCAAGAAACCATAGGTTGCTTACCAGTAAAAGTATAAGCTTCAGAGACTTGAGCAACAATGTCAGCACTGAGCACACTTGACTTTTCAGATTTTCCAGAACTACAAGATGAGAGTACACGRAAATTTTCAGATATTCCGGAACTGCATTCCATGGATTGACTGCTACAGTTATTATTTTGATTCTTGCCGSTGCCACCAYTCCTTTTGGATATTTTCAGCAGCAATGTGTTGCAACGATGAAGTTGGCCAAAAGCAGGATGTGAACAAGGGTCTTCCGGACGAAAGTGAAGTTCCAATTTATTTAATTTGGAACTGCGAACCTGAACAGAAAAGAAGCAAAAGTGATAATGAACTTAAGTTTTTTGACTTTTGCATAATAATATCACGAACTTGTGACAGGAATTTTAAAAATAATTACACAAAACACATTATGTTGTCACTTTAGAACTAGAAAGCTAGCAAGAGGTACTAATAATTTATAGAACCATTTGAAAAGGATGTGACTTATTGAAGAGGTAGCAATATTCAATTATCCTATTTCTAAATAACTATCAATATATGCATAGTTAAGCACTTCATTAGTCAAGATAAGTTACACTGTGTCTGTTCGTTCTGAACAATTGCTCACGGTATAAATAATTCCAGTCTTATGTCCATTGATTCTTGGGAGTTTGGGTCACATTATGCCAAAACGGCTAATGAATAATGACATTCTCAATGAGTTTTGTTATACAGATTTGGATGTTTTTGTTTCACAATGTGGTAGTTACAAGAGACTAAGAGTTCAAAACCTCAAATCCAAAGTAAAAAACCTCTAATGGCTCTCAAAACCCGAAAAACAATTATGTAGCTCCATTTATGCTATGTTCAGAAATACCCAAACTATACAAGTCCAAATCTATCAAAACCTCAACACAAAATCGTAGAGGTCAAAAGTTGTCAGTGCAACAATGGGCTAGCAACAAAGAAGTGGTAGGGTAAAGATTTTGATAGAGATGCAACAAGTAGTCAATGATTACCCCATCGTTAGCTTTATGAACAGCAATAAAGGTGAGGTGAATTCAACTCCCTGCTTATCAGTAGTGATGTTCTGTTGTTTTTAGCACAAACTGGAATAATATCAACTAATCAATTGAAGCCTTAGTCCCATAATTGGGGTAGTTTACATGAACTAAAAATCTAAAATTGATCATTCCGTGTTTCCGTGTGGTCATCCACATAGATTTTCCTCCTCCATCCATTACGATCAAGAACCTCATTCTCCTACAACTCCAATTGTTTCATATCTTTCCTAACTCCCTCCAACCAAGTCATTTTCGGTCAACTCGAATTATAAGAAGTTGATATTTCACATAAATATGCACACAATCCTTTTCTAACACTTGCATTAATCCTACCTATTTCCAGATTTCTTTGGATTAATTTGAAGGACTAAAAGCACAATTCAAATCCAACCATACACATAAAGTCAGAAAAAAAAATACAACGAYGTCAAAATTGGAGCCTAAAAAATCTATCAAAACCAAAATAAAGCCCATTCAGCCGAGACCAAGTAGATTGCAAACCAGCCCTAGTCAAGGTTGTGCAAAGAGATAGTTTCGTTCTCTATAGAAAATAAAGCAACGAGAAGTGTGTTTTACCTTAGCAATTGCATCTTCTCCACCAAGAGTATCAACGGCACGTGACATGGACGAAGGATATGCAGGGTAGTGGACTGCAAACAATTCAGCACTTGGCAAGCGCCCTGAAACTGCCCCATCTTCAATGACTCCCATTTTATATGGCTATGAACGAGGGCTGCCAGGTCCAATATTTGATGCTTTTAACTAGGGGTGAGCATCGGTCCAGGACGGAACCGGAATCCAAAATTTGTCCGGGCCTGGCGGACCTGAATCAATTCTGGTCCAGACCTGGACAGCTGTTGGACCTGTTTCACAACTTTTTTTCTATTTTCAATTGAAAAATTCAACAAAACACAAGTATTGTGAATAATAAGATTATAAGACATGCATTCAGATCAACACTTTATTAATATTTGCATTCAAACAGAAATTTAACAATATATACAAACTGAATTAAGAATTTTACAAAATAATTCACATTTTACAAACAGAAATTTTACAATAATATACAAACCGATTTCATTTAACATAATAAAGTGAGAAATTATTTAATTACTCAAATTATTTAATTAAACAAAAAAAATGAAAAAATACCTCAAAGGAGTGAGGAGTAAGGACGCAGGACGAAGTGAAATGAATTTGTTGTGCCTGCTGCTACGGGTTGTTGATGGCGGTGGAGGGAGTTGCGAAGTGGAGGCCGGCGCGCGCAGCTGCTGGCCCCTGCTGCGGCAAAGTGGAGTTGCGAAGAGGAATTGCTGCTGCTGCTAGGGCGATTGTTGATTTGTGCTGGCTTGCTGAGCGATGGAGAGCGGAGTGGGGGAGCCCGCTGAGGAGCGAAGCGTAGAGAGAGAGAGAGGAGGGTTTACTCGAGTGTGTCGTGTGGTTGTGAAATGTGAAATGTGAATATGTCAATGGTATAAACTGATAAGTACAAAAGTGAAAAGTCAGTAAGTGAGGAAAAAAAAAATATTTTTTTTAAAAAAATTCAGGTCTTCCGATTTTCGGTCTGACTGGAAAAATTTTCAATTTTGGATCGGATCGGACCGGAAAACAGAATAATATTTCTTTGGACTTGGACTGGACTGGAATTAACGGTCCGGTCCAGTCCAAATCCGGATCCGTTTTCCGGTCCAAATCGAACCCGTGCTCACCCTACTTTTAAGAAGCACTATAATGGCACCAGGTGTAAATAGTCGAAAATGGAGACGGAACCAAGTTGGACGTAATTTGGTTAGTAAACGCAGCTCTCAACATGCTGTTAAGCTGAGTCGTTATGTGGACCGGAACCGAACTTTTGTTCATGAAACGGGTACCTGCACAAGTGCAAATTCAATGACGTGTTAAAATCAAGGTCGTTAAACAATCAATGGCTCTAGATAAAACAAAAAACACGTGAATTTGAGTTCATTTACTTCGTTTTCTAAAAAAAGGTGGAACACCATAGTAAATTGGATTATTACTTGGATCATGTCATCGCCAGCAGCCACAGTGGAGGTCGCTTGWACTCAAATTCATGTTTTTTTTGGTTTTTTGAATTTTTAAGATTTTTCAGAAAATGAAGTAAATAAACTCAAATTCACTTTTTTTGAACTAAAATGAACGTTTTTTTTGTGAAATATTTAACAAAKCATAGCTCCAAAGACTTCGCATAGAAAATAATTTGGTAAAATTAAAAACAATTGTCGAAAACCAACAACACAACACAGAAATTTTGCTAATTCATACTCCATATTTTGATACTCCAATGATCCAATCCCAACTACTATCTTTCACAATTTGAATGAACTGAATTTTTTTAGGGCAATTAAATGAATAACAGAGCATATKATTTGAGAAATTTCAGAGCCATCAGAGGTGATTTTTTTCGCATAATAGATTTGTTTTGAAGCAAAATATCACCAAATACATATGCCACATCAGATCTAATCTTATCCACAGATATTTGTCAGAGAGGGGGATTTCGTTATCAAGTGATAAACGACCACGTAACATTTGTTAACTCAAAACAGATGGTTGCCAGTTTACCATCCTTCACACAGTCAGTTAGCTCCGTCCATAATATCACACGTTACTTTCGACTTATTATCAATAATGCACTTATATTTGTTTAATAAACGCATCACGATATTAGATTATGTCCTACCCGCTGTGAACTCACCCCCCCCCCCCCACAGCCCCACTACATTAGGGGGGAAAATATACTTAATCAGTATCTGCTATTTAAAAATAAATAAAATTTATGGGCGTACAAGTTGGAAACGACAATTTTAGTGAATGTTTTGGTGTTGCCATTTGTTTGAAAGCAACAATAAAGGCGAGATTTTATCAACATTCATCAAGTATGGGACACAAGATAGAAATAAAGGAAAAAAAAAAATCATGTATGAGAGATAAGATGAAGTACCTAAGAGAGAGTGATACTACTTGAATTTGAGAGTGAAACAATTTGTGAAACTGAGTCACCATAAGCAAGGAGCACAAGGGATACATTAGTTGTGACCCAACATATACAAAATTGAATCTTAATCAATACCTTAAGTATAAAAAAGAATAGATTATGAATTAGTTTTGCAAGTATACATTTTTTTTGTTGCTAATAGATGGGGTTTTGCTAATTTTGCAAGTATCTTGTAAGTTTGCAACTTCTCCCATATACAAAGCATTCACCTTCATCAACTCAACCAAAATTCCCTAATTATAAATTAAAATGGACGGTGGTTTYGGTGGTTTTGATCTCTCATTTACAATATTTTAGTGAAACAAAACCTCTCTCCTACTTTTTTCCTCTCAAACTTACATTTAATCTCAAAGTATCAATTTGAAATGGATGATAATTTTGACTCAACCCAATTTGAATCCGAGGTAACTACCAAATCTTTTTGTAGTTGATTATAATTTTTTGTCACTAGAGTTAAATTTAGGTTATTAGTATCAATCCAAATCTTCTCAAAGTATCGGTTTTTTTACGTATTTATACATGTTCCAATTCTTATGTTTAATAGTCGTGGAATAACTAATTAGTCACGACACCTAGGCTTTACCTTTTTCTCTTGAACAATACTAAGTTGGTTTGGTTTCCTGTTTCCTTTTACGAAGTAATAACATGTATCCCATTGAATGTGGGGTTGTTTCTAATTTGCATTTTGCAATATATTGCTTCTAAGTTCATTGGAATTGAATTAATAAATATGTTGTTGAATTAATTAATTCATTACAATTGAGTATATGTACCGTACATTGAATTCAACATTAATTTCTTGTTTAAGTCTTGGCTTCATAWTAATACGTTAGAGTGTTCAAATCTATTTCACACATATTGTACAAAATCATGATTACTAGTTCATGTATATTGAACACAACTATGGTATTGAACACAACTATGGTTACTAGTTTATGTATATTGAACAAAACTATGACCACTATTTCATGTATATCGAACGAAATATTAGCCTATATTTCATACATGTTGCACAAATCATTTACACAAATCATTTTTTTCATCTAAAAAGACATTCTCTATGATAGTTTAATCTAGTTTCATTTATATTGTACAATTGCATGCATAGGTCCTAGAAATTATTAATCAAACTATTGAATTAAAGTTCGTTCTTAGATAGGTTTTGAGTGCAGGTGATAAGTTGTCAAGAATAAGTAACAAATATTATTAAGCAACATCAACCAATACATCATGTAAAACATTGATGGAGCCTCTAGCCACACCCTAAGAGAGTCATAATTGAGACTAGAATTAGCCAATAAATAAACAACATGCTTGCCTTTCCTTAAAATAAAATTGCAGAACAATTCACCGAGAGACTTCTAATATCTACAATGACCAAACCAAGAGTTGAGTGTCCTACTACCCTTACTTAACAAAATAAAGACCTGCAGACAGTCCACCTCAATCTGATATGTCAGTATATCAAACGTATTAAACTACTCAATACTCATATTTGGCTACACTAATACTTCGGTTTGCATACTGTATTCAAACAATGGACTAGCAAGACAAACAAACGGATATTAACTATACAAGTACTCGTAGTTGATATCTAAATGCTATAACTTCTTCAAAAATTATAAAATATATTAGATTGACAAAATCATACAGTATACAAATTACAAATCATACAACATGATTTTGACAACATCAAGGTAGTATGATTTCTTAAAAGTGGCATTATTCACATGACAAAATCATAGGCATATTGGTTATATTATTGTTAATTGGATTATTGCAATTATTGAACTTTTTTATATTTGACATAGATGAAGCAAACTATTTTTCAGCCCAGCAACAAAGAAATAGTTTAATCATATTCAGGCCAGTAATATGAAATATATAGTTACAATTCTTAATAAGCTACAATGCTACATGAAGCATACCCTTCTATTTCAGCGCAACTACATGAATTATTACTCATGAATTCTCCCCAGTAATATGAAAAGAATTCTATACTACATACTAATTATATGAAAATTTCTTCTCCTAAAATGATTACAATAACAAAAGACTTCAATTTCTAACCATTATACAATCCTATTACTGATTTTTTCACTTGATTTGAGGAAACAATAGAAATTAACATACAAAATTCATGAATAATTAACAAAAAAAACTAACTTACAGTATTGATGCTTCTTAATCTTCAATTTTCGTCCAATTACCTTCTACAATCGCAACTTTAATTTCTAAATTTTCAATTGACAAGAAGAAGTTGAACATAAACCTAAATCATCCAAATTTAGAATTTGAATGAGAAATAGATGAAAGGTAATGTTTCAGTTATGGCAAGGTTTCACTTCAGTTTGAACTTTGAAGCAATAGCGACATTGTAGAGGAAGAAGATTTTGATTGGAATGAGAAACAAAAAAATCATTTGATAGAGGGGGATATTTTTGGTAGTAGGTCGTTGTATTAAAGTAAAATGAATGTAATTAGCAATACACATTCAAAGTTTTAATTGCTGGACTGTCAACTTGATTATGTGATTTATTTGCTACTGTGATGATGTTTTAATTGCTACTGTCAACCGTGATTATGTTACAAATTTACAATTTACTAACTTCAATTATAAAATTAGTTATACAATTAATTATAGTTTAGACATTGTTTTAATGATTTTATTTGCAATTTCAGAATTCGGGTAATGAAGGAATGTCTACGGGTTCAAGTAATGACACCCTTGATCAGGCAAGGAAGTATGCACAAGCGACCTTTCTAATAGGGTAATTGGACTTGTAGTTTTTGCACTAAGTTGTTAAAGGAGGAGTTTATAGATTGAAACAACATTTAGTCGAGGTTTTAAAAATGTGACTATTTGTCCTGATGTTCCTCCACATGTGACCGAGGAAGTGAAGAATTTTATGATTAGGAAGGCCGAAGAAAGTGTGACTGGATGATGCCTAGAGATGTAGTTGATCTTGATGATAGAATGAAGAGATGTTGATGAGAGAAATGTCATCAAGGAAAGAAAAGATCTAGGGTATAAGGACCATTAATATGGACATGTTTGTCACATCAACACCAAAGATGTGTTGAAAGCGAGGCAAGAAAGGAAAGGGATATTGGAGCTTGTGAAAAAATTGAGGGAAAGTTTGTAGAGACATTGCTAGGTGGTTTTATGATGCTGGAATCCCATTTCATGCCTCCACTTATGAAGTTTTGGGAGTGATGATTGGTCAATTGGTCAATATGGTTCGGGATTAAAGCCACCTACAATGCACGAACTAAGAGTTCCCCTCCTGAAAAAGAAGTTGATGAGACACATAAGGGATGGAAGAGCACAAAAAAGAGTGGTCATCAAAGGTTGCTCATTTTATCAAATGGGTGCATGATTCCGTAGCCTCAAAGGATATAGTCAACTTTCTTGTGAACTCTCCTAAAGTTCAATGTTCATTTGGTCCATGGATGTTTCAGAGATTGTGAAAGATGTAACTTGTTGTTTCGTATGCTTGATGATATGTTAAAGAAATTGGAGCACCAAATGTTATTCAAGTGGTTACGGACAATGCATCTAACTATTTAAGGCCAGTAAGACATTTTCTCACTCTGTGAACAATTTGTTAATTTTTTCATTATTTAAAAAACTAACATACTTTTGATTTGCAAATTGTAGGAAATTGCTTGAAGCCTCAAAGACCGCATCTTTATTGGACTCCATGTGCGCACATTGTGTTGATTAATGTTAGAGATATTGGAATTTTGGAAGGATGTTTAATGCTCTTAAATTGACGGGCCCTCTTGTTAAGTTATAAGATTAGTTGATTGTGAAAAGAAGCCACTAATGGGTACATATATGAAGCCATGGATAGAGCTAAGGAGGCCATTTCTAAGAGTATCTCATTCAAAGAAAATCGTTAAAAGAAAGCCTTGAGTACATTGATAAAAAGATGGGAAAGCCAATTACATAGGTCTTTGCATCCGCCGGCTATTTCTTTAATCCACAATATATTATGACAATCACGAACAAGCAAATTGTGAAGAAGTTCTTACGGATTGTATGATTGCATTGGGTGGAAGTTCAAGACAAGATACTAATGGAGCTTATAATATAAATATACAGGCCATCATATGACAATTAGCAAAGGAAGCAAAAATCCCTAGTTATTTAATAATCAAGTAATAGACTTTATATTATTTACTTACTCTTTCAAGTGTGAGAACTAACTTAAACCTTCAACTTGTCTTGTATTTAGCGGAGTAGGTGGAGTCTTATGTTCTCAACCCTACTACCAAACATTTTGTTGAAGAGTTTAAGCCTCTATGATAGATGCAAAGATTGAATAAGAAATTGAGGTATTTCCACATGTAAGTAATTTTACCAAAAAATTTTTGTTTGCATTTCTAAAAATTATACAAGTTTTAATGAAAATTTATTTTTGAATATTGTAGCTTCATACAAAAAAGAGGAACCGGTTGGCACAAAGTCGATTGAATGACATGGTTTTTGTGCAGTACAATCGTGCTTTGAACGACCGATACAATACAAAGAACTCTTATCCTATTCTTTTGGATGAGATTAATGATAGAAATGAGTGATTAGTTAGGTAAAATGGAAGAGAACTCGAGATGGAGAGGAATAGTCTTGGGATGATGATTTGACTTGGATATGTTAGTAGAGCTTCCGGGTCCAATGAGCCTACACAACAAGAACCGTCACCGACCGAAAATCGGTCGGTAACACCCTTACCAACCAATTTTCGGTCGGTGACGACGGTCAGATTTTCAATCGTCAGTAAAAACTTTTTCAACGACCGATTTTCGGTCGTGAAATGAAACACTACGACCCAACACGATGGCTCCAAAAAAATGAGGAAACAAAACCACAAAATTTTTTTTTACCGACCGAATGTCGGTCGGTAAGTCGTTTATTCCCTCCAAAAATTTGGAGGGTATGAGGGGCTTGTACCGACCGACAGTGGGATCGGTCGGTAATACCGACCGACATTCGGTCGGTAAAAGCTTTATATTTTTTTTTTTTTTGCTTTGGTCCTAGTTTATTGCCTATAACAAAATATAAAAAATAAACAATAAATAGAAATTAATTTAAAGGTGAATGGAATAAATAACTTATATATTAAAAGTAATATTTTTATATTACATATAATTCATGCGTAATACACAAAAATAACAATGTCACTGTTTGTTAATAATTACGCTACAACAGATCGAAATCTGAGTAAAAACTGCTAYGATGCTATGAAAGCTCCAGAAGCGCCAGAACCGTCTGTCCGATCCTCAGGACCATGGTCAAAGGAAGACGGACTACCAAACCGACTCATGATAGCGTCCATCTGAGCCTTTATTTGCCGGATGTACTCGTCTTGTAGCTTTTGCTTCTCCTCAATCTCCTTCCTAGCGCGCTCGGACTCCTCCAAACGCTCGGACATGACTGCCAGCTGAGCTAAAACTAATGGAGAGYAGGCGGATCCAGCGTGGYGTCATGAGGGCTTCTCATAATAAAGAGAGGCTCCGTCTTTGTCGAAACCATGAACCTCCCCCTTTCTGAAGCCACCCATCGTGTTAAAAAAAGACCTAGTTGGGATC
>SNQN01002404.1:46907-72759 GCA_008642245.1 Bassia scoparia | reverse complement strand
ATGCACAAGTATCAGGTTAGTTTTTAGATTTTTGTTTTTATTTCTTTTTGGTTTATTTTCATAATTTTTCATATTTCAACTTTTTTTCAAAATTTTCGTCAATTTTGGTTTATTTTTAGAATTTTGTTTTTTATTTTAGATCTAGGAATTTGTGGGTTTTGGTTTGGTTTTTTGTTTTTTTGTTCAATTTTCGATTTCTTTGGTTTTTCATTTTGATTTCTATCGGTTATTATTTTGTTTTTGTTTCAATTTTTTTTTCGTTTCCTCTATTTACACTACTACAAAAAAGCCCACGGAAGAAACCGGTCAAAAATGGCTAAGAAACCGCATTGTATAACGGCTCTCTAGCTCATAGGCTCTTTAGGGTTTAGAGACCGGTTAGAAATGAGGTCTCTTAAGACAAGCAAAAGAGACAGTTATAGTAAAAACCATGTCTCTTAAATGACAACGTAAGAGACCGATTTTATAGAAGAAACCGGTCTCTTAGTTGGATCCAAGAGACCGGTTTTTTTAAACCGGTCTCTTGAGTATTTTATTAATTAAAAAAAAAGTACAGCAGGGGGAGTCCACCTACTGTACTTTAAAGAATTGATAATAAATACGAATGTAATTACATACATACGAACAAAGCAACATACAATATGTTATGTATGAACAAAAGCAATATTTCTAAATTACATACTAACTACATAGTTACATAATATAAACATAGAAATTTTTAAAAATATACTAATATATGACACTACTTAAAAAAAATATAACTTCTCTGAACAGCAGCCCCGTCGCGTCGCTAATGAAACCCGTATGCACCGCTACATCTGCCCGTTGCGCCACCACCAACTGCCACCGCACCGCCACCGTACGCCTCTCAAGTGCACAAATGAAACTAATTAAAAAAACAAAAATCCTTGAAAAATAAAATAAACTGCAACTACTAATACTAAATCAGTAAGACAAAATCAATCTCACCCACCAACCCAGAAACACCCGAGAAAAATTGCTTCAATTACTCCTCTAATCTTCTCACACACAATCCATATTAGATCATGACCAAAAACTCAAAAATCCCAAAAATAATCAAAAAAAATAACAACGAATTTCTCAAAATCCCAAATTAACATAAATGAAATCCCAATAAATTGAAAAGGAAATGCAAATAATCAAAAAGCAAAGCAATAAAGGAAATCTAAAATCAAATCCTTAAAATTATAACAGAAAAATAAAAATTTGAAAACCTAAATATGAATACTAAATTGAAAAGTAAAGATTTCTGAAGAAATCGATGGGAAAACCCAAAAATCAAACAAAAGGTTCGGAAATAAGAAAAAATAAAAAACCCGAAAAGAAAATGAAAACCCCATTATATCGGAAAAACGAAAGAAAGGTATCATAAAAAAAACAAAGATCTAAAACAATGTACAACGAAATTGAAAACCAATGAACAACAAACAAAAGAAATCGAAAAAACAAACAACGAAAATTGAAACAGAAAAATGAAATGCATATCTAAAGAGCAAAAAATAAAAAAAAGAGAATATCAATAAACAAAAAAACAAAGATCTAAAACAACGTACAACGAAAAATTGAAAAAGACGAACAAAAACAAAGATCTCAAACAACAACAAAGAAATCGAAAACAACAACGAAAAAATTGAAAACAGATGAAATTCATATCTTAAAAAGCAAAAAAAAAAGGAAAATTAGAAGTTACCAGAATCCAGATAGTCCATTACTTTACTCCATTCAGAAAAAAAGATGAAAAAAAACGATGGAAGAGAAAGATTGGATGAAGAAATTAAAGAAATTGAAAGTTTTGGATGAGATAAGGGAGAATTATGGAGTGGTTGGCCTTGAAGGAAGGTGAGAGATGATGGAAGGAAGGAGGGATAGAGAGAGAAGAAAGCGTGAGAGAAGGGAAGGTTGTAATGAGGTTTGAGGAGAGAGTGAGTATTATTCTAGAGTATTCATTGAGGAGAGAGGTCAGTAATGAGGTGGTAATAAGAACGAATATTATTATGGAAAAAGTAGGGGCTGTGGGACCGCGTCACTACATATAAAAATTTTATTGTTTACATAAAGAGATCGAGTTTTTAGGACCGTCTCTTATAGTTATTAAGAGACCGTTTTATATGAACGGACTCTTATATGGATATAAGAGATCGGTTTATTTTCAATATCCGGTTTTCTATCTTAAGAGACCGGTGACTACTCTTAATCGGTCCTTAAACTGTGGCCTAATACCATTTTATTGTTAGTATCGGTTACGAAAAGAAAATAAAATTTATTCAAATTTGTTTGTGGTGCTTTTTCCTCAATGTTAGTCTTAGTTTTCTCTTTTTTTTCCTTCTCTTTTGTTTGTTTCGTTCCAAGATCTAAGTTCTGATTTGTTTTTTTCATTATCTTGGGTTTTCGATTTTGATTTCGTTTTCCAGATTTTCATTTTTGTTTTTCAGATGATGATTTCCGTTTCTTTTAGATCTAGGCTTATTTTGATTTTTATTTTAGTTGGATTTCGATTTCTAGGCTTATTTTTATTTTGATTTTTGTGGTTAGGGTTCATTGTTTTGATTTTTTCCTTCTCTAATTCTAATTTTTGGTTTAATTAAGATTTTTGATTTGTTTGAATTTTTAATTTTCTGAATTTGTTTATTTATTTTCCTTCTCTGAATTTCGATTTCTAGGCTTATTRGTCTACGTTGGTTTTTTRCCCTTTGTTTTTATGTTATGTTTTTGCTCTTTCTGAAATCTATTTCGTTTTTTAGTTTCTAAATTTTAACTGCAATTTTTAATTTTCATCTAACTTTTTCATTTCAATTTTTGGTTTTATTGTATTTTGTGATGATTTTTCTGATTTTCCTCTCATTTTTTTGAATTTTGTGTTCATTTTTCTGTATATTTGGTTATTGTTTCTTTGTATTTGTTCTCATAATTTTCATTTTTTTCGTTGAATTTTTTTTACTACAGATGCTAGTTTAAAGAAATTGAAGTTTTATTTTATTTTCTTAGTTGATAGTTGTAGTTTTATAGAATTTAATTGATATTAGTTTGTATAGTATTTGTGTATATAAATTTGTTTGAATTCAATTTATCAAATTATTAAAATTACAGTTTATTTAATTTATATATTGTTTAGATTGTTTTAAACTTTTAGTTGCAAACAACCTATATYTGGATACTATGTACTACTAGTACAGTAGTGGGACCAGCATGAAGATATTGCATTGCTCGTTTCCTATTTTTTTATTTCATKAAGGCAAATTACTGACCGTCTTTCGGTCGGTAAAATTTCATAATCAATTGAAAATTTTATTTCTCGATCGTTTAATGTTCGGTAAAGAAATAATATTTAAATTCAATTTTATTTACCAGACCGCTTTCAGTGTTAGGTAAAATTAATTTTCAAAAAAACTTGTAATGTAACTTAGTCGTTTATACCGATCGCCTGACGGTTGGGGTATGGTCGGTAAAAATTTACCAACCGATGAACGGTCGGTGATTATCAATCACCAACCAACAGTGCGGCGGTTGACGTTTACTGACCATTGGCGGTCAGTAAATTGTTACTGAACGCCTCCTGTGCTATTTACCGACCGCTTTAACGGTCGGTCGAGTTGGATTTTCTTATTGTGTGGGTTTAGCTATCAAAACTATGGAAACCAAAGGGGTTTCAACCCCCAATGAAGCAATGGTTTTGGCAACAAAAGGTTGTCCAACCAAAGAGGGTATGTTTATCAAAACCAAGTTTTTTGAAATCAAAACCATAGTTATGGTAACTGTAGACACCCTAAAGTGTCTCCCCAAATTGAATAGCCAATGAGGAAAAACACGATACTTGAAATAGGTTTGATTCCTAAAGTTGTGACAAAATTCATAAAATACACTATAGATACCTAGATTTGTCCCTAGCCCAAGACGACCAAGGATAAGACACCCCTTGCAACACACAAGTCAAATCGTGAGAGCTAAGACCCTAAGAGGCCTTAAAAAAAAGCAAGTTCCCTTATACCTAGCACATTTTCAAGCATTTAGCACCTCAAAAAAAAGTTTTAATTTGCAAATAATTTTTATTTGTTTTTWAAACATTTTTCTAGAATTTTTCAAWTTTTTTAAGAATTTTTCAATTTTTTTAAGAATTTTTCTAAGCATTTTTTTAATTTTTTGGAGTTTCCAATAATTTATTTAAATTTTCAATAATTAATTAAATTAGCAACACAACACCAAAAATTACGAAATTTTAACTCAATAAAACTAGATTTTACAAGGAATATTAAGCATATTTTCCCATTATTTTCCGACTTGTGGACAAATATTTATGCATTTATTAAGCAAAACAAAAAGCCGAGCAAAATGAAGCATCCCGGGATATTTTGCCTCGTGACAAGAGTCCCGAGGAAGCCAAATATCTCGAGGATCGAGATCAAATCAGTCGTGATCRCATTAAATCATGAAATTATATTTTATACAATTTTCAAATCGTTTCCTCATACTTGCAAACTAAAAAAGGCAAGAAAATCTCACAAATAAGGAAGGAATACTTGGGCATTACAACGCCCAAGTCAAAAACACTTTTGGGCGTAAAAGTGACCAAATTTCCTTGCCTTATTTGGGATTTGCCTATAAATAGGCACCTACCTCGACTCATTTGAAAGGTTTTTGGCTTCTTGGACGAGCCTCAACTCTCTCTCTCACTCGTCCTACTCTCCTTCTCTACACTCTCTTTCTCTCTCTCTCAAAAACACATTGAAACCCAAATACATATTATATCTAAGGCTCGAATAAGTGTTCTAAAGGTGCTATAAGGGTGCCTAAGGGTCCGAAGCTTTGCTCTTGATCTACGACGTCGTGTTGGAAGGTAAGATTGAGGCYAACGTCTCAATTCTAACCCCCTTTTGCATGCTTGTTTTAGAAATTCGACTTTCTATGTAATTTTGCATGTAATATTGATTAGCAACTATTCAGAAATAAATTGAAAAGCGACTTTAAGGCAAAACTTTCAATTTCTCGCACGAGTGCTTGCTTGCTTTAACAAAGGCTGACAAATTTCGTATTTCACGCCTAAAAAGATGCTAAGGGTTAAAATGGAAATATGTTTGCTATTGTCTTTTTGACAATGAACTCACAATGACCGAGTAGAGGCCACTAGATGGGGGGGGGGGTGTTGTGCACTACTTCGCCCTTACCCTTGTCCCGTTATCCATGACCTTTGGTGCACGACTAGACATGTAGTCTTTCGCCTTGCTTTATACAATTATTGGTGTAGACACCCAAAAGTGTCTCCCTAAATTGAATAGCCAATGAGGAAAAGTACGACATCTCGAAATAGATTTGATTCCAGAAGTCGCGACAAATCCATAAATGACAGCCCATTTGCACAAATTGAGGTAATTTTGAGTTTGAAATCATACACCGAGGGCCCAATAATAGGCGGAAAGTATTTATTTGGAAAAATTGATGCRAATAATCCCACCTTTTGTCGGTCCGTCATATCAATCCGTCCTCGCATTAATCGCAGAATAAACCCACCTTAACAACTAATATTCCCATTTTGCATCTTATGACTTGTGACCTGCTAATCATTTTTGTTTTTTAAATAACACTAATCCTAAGTTCCTAACCACATCTAATCCTTAACAACTTCTAACCCCACCCACCCAAAACCCACCCTCACCCACGCCTTACCGAAAAACACCACTGTCTCCCTCAAACCTCTTCSCCCACACTCAAAAACACAACCCCCATTAGTCGAAACACCGCCGCCAATCCTCGAAACACCACCACTAACCCTCAAAATTCTTCCCCAACCCTCAAAACACCACCACCATTTCTAATTTCTTTTTGGTTTTGAGTTTTTTTTATTGTTGTCAATGTTTGTTTTGATTTCGAATTGGTTTGTTATTTTTGGTTTTGATTTGCGATTTTCTTTCTATTTTTGAATTCGATTTTTGTTTTCATTAGGTTTTAAGAATTTGATTTTGGGTTAGGTTTTAGTTTCTTTTTAATTTTAAGTAGGGGCGGTTGTGCGGGTGGTGGCACTTGTGTAGGGTGGTGGGTTGCGAGGGAGGAGGGTGTATTGCGAGGGAGGTGGGGAGAGTAGAGGTGGGTTGCGACTTGCGACCTGAGGTTGGTGGGTTGTAAGAGTGGGACAACTACGTTTGAGATGAGGGTGGTGGGCTACGAGAGTGGTAAGTGGCGGTGACTCCTATCCGTGGTGGTGGATGGTGGCTGTACAGAGGGTGGTGGGTATGGAGGATTATTCARTWAACAAAATGAAAAAACCCGCTAGAATAGGGTAATAAACCTAGAGTAGATTAAGTTTTAATTTAGTGCAAAATGGGAATATTAGGTGTTAAGGTGGGTTTATTTTGGGATTAATGCGAGGATGGATTAATATGGGTGGACCGCAAAAAGTGGGATTATTCCCATCAATTTTTCCTATTTATTTTTAGTTATTTTATTTATTTTCTATTTTTAGGCTTTTTTCTTTATCTTTAGAATTTTTAGAATATTTTCCGTAGGTCATTTCACTCATTTTTATRAGTTCTCCAGTTTTTTTAGATTATTCTTTCTGATTTTTCATGGATTTTCTAAAACCACATGAMCGTATATAGAGTGCACATGACCGTATATAGAGTCCACATGACCGTAGAGTATCCGTATATAGAGTCCACATGACCGTATATATGGATGATATGACCGTATATACGGTCCTGCTCCGTATGTATAATTCCCTAGTTTGCTTATCTTTTTCCCGAAATGCCTAAAAATACATGATCTCGGTGCTTAATCGAACTTCAACGAAAATCATTCGTAATAGGTGCAATACAAAGTTCTCAAAATCTCTCTCCCACACAAATCAATCACAAAAACACAAATCACTCGCAACATCCAAGGTTCTCGAAACCGTCGCAACTTTCRGAGTCGTTTCTTTGCGAATCTTGGTACAATTTTTRAGGCTATGACATCTAACTTTATCTCGTCTTTTTATTATCAATTTTGATAAATATAATACTTTCGCTTTTGAATTTCAACCATGTAAATTCATCCATTTTCAATCAATTTCGACTTATCACAATTGTTTTAATTGTAATTGTCAATACTAACGATTTCTCTTGTTGAGATAAGCGATTCAATGAGAATCAAAGCTTTGATACACTAACCGTTGTTTTCTTTCGTGTTAATAGTGATACAAGGTGAGTTTGATTTGTATATTTGAATTTCTATCAWCGCATATTGATCATCATCTCATATGTATATTTTGCTATTGTTTATGCATGGGACATAAACATGCATTATAGGAAAGATGACCATGAAATTAGGACATGCATTTGCATCTACATTTTCTAAGGACCAAGGAAATTCACTAAGGGTCTAATTCTTTCTAAAACAGGTGAAGTTGTCAACATAGCCCTTGCTCGGCCCTAACAATTGTCCGTTTGAGCTCCAAGACCAATCTATCGTTCCAAGCCCTATCCATCCTTCAAAGCCCAATTCATCCCTCCAAGACCAATCTAACCTCCCAAGCCTAATCCATCCTTCTAAACCCAACTTTCCCAACTTCCAACACAACTAAGCACATCACCGACCAAGTTCAAAATCTAATCAACTCCATGCAAGCAATTCAAACTAAAATTAATGGCATGGAACGAACCTGGAGCTCTTCCGTGGCAAAGCTAGTAAAAAAGGCAAGAAATCCATTGACCCCACCTTTCACGAGGACTCGCCTACACTCGATCCCAACCTTTCTTCCAAACTACCCAAGACATTTTCAGCCAAAGACATACACAAATTCACGCCAACCGATGACCATTGATTTCAACTCAAGGGAATTAAGACCACCATGTCACTTAAAGGAATTGACGCTACCCTTTTTCCAATGGTCTTTCCTCTCTCTTTAGAACCAATATGCCAAAAATGGTCCTTCTCGCTTCCTGAGAAAGAAATGGTTACCTGGGAAAGCATCCCTTGTGCATTCATGACGCGATATAAGGGTAATATTCAGACCCAAACTTCATTCTGAGAGCTCAAGATCCTTATTCAAGGGGAGAAAAAGGGGTTCACCGCCTATCTTGCTCGATGGAGAGAAGTTGTTGCCACACTAGTTTYCGCTCCCATTGAAGAAAAGATGGTCAAGACCTTCATTGACGTCATTCAGCCAAAGTACAAAGATCATCTAAAGTACCGAGGCCTGACCACTTTCACAAAGGTTTACGACATTGGAATACTAATAGAAGACGATCTTCTTAAGGAGACTACCGAATGGTACAAAAGAGTTAGTTTGGATTCCAACTTTAGGATTGCGTCGAAGTGTCCCTCCACCTAGACCATTTGTCGTGTCTTTTTTTCTTTTTTCGTGTCTATGTCATTAGGAATAGGAAAGAAGAGTGGAACTCGGAATAAATTAACTAATGGACATTGTCGAGAGAGGCTATCTTTCTCATGCTCCACAAAAAATCATTCCGTTCCCATTACCTAGATTCATTCAATCCCTTGCAACCCTTTAAGCCATAAACACTTTCACTAAGCCTATCTTTTTTTCGTCACCCACTTCTACCTAACTCTTAGGAAATCAAATGGTACGACATGTGCAAAAACAAGTAAGATCCAAAGTGCGAAAAAATGAAAAGAAATTCAAATTCAAAGTGTAAATTCAAGTTCAATTCAAAATCAAAGCTTAAATCAAAGTTCAAACGCCAAAATCAAAAAAGCACATTGYGCACCATGGGGGGCTACATTGGGAACTTTGAGCCTTTTCCCTTTCTTTCTTAACCTTAACCATAGCCTCACATTACATCCACAAAAGCCCTCTCACGCGAGGAATTGTCCAAATCATCAATAAGAACTACGACAGTCTGCTTCCGAAAGGATACGTAGGAAGCCTCTCCTTGAGGTCCGACCCATAATCCAATAACATTCWTAAGTCCACTTTTCTAGTTGATTTGACTCCCTTAATGTTGGTAGTACAAATTCCTAGCATAGCACTCGACATAAACTTGAGCTTAAACCAGCATCATATAGCTAACCACATCAATTCCCTAACCACTCACCTCTAGTAAAAAATTATAGCCTTTTCTTTTCTTGAACCTTTAGCCTATTCTTTCACACACCTTGAGGGACTCTGCTCAACTCTTCCTTAGGCTATTGCAGCAGTCTCCATGCATTCTCCTCGAAGCATCAGATTGAAGCATCTCGCTCTCCCCTTGCTCTCTCCTCACACAGGCGATCAACTCAAGTCACCGATTAACTCTAAATTACATCCCTCACCAAAAGCAAAATAGAAACCAATAACTCAACAAGAATGCCTTACCTTGCCTAACATCATCAAATCTTGCTCATAACACTAACCTCAACGTYGATCTAACCAAGCAAGCTTACACTCTTGGCCAAGATGGGGGCTCACCCACTGAATCTACCATAGGCACCACAAACTAAGCCTTTCTTATACACCCAAACCCCATGGGTTAGGGGTTCACTCACAAGCATCTTTTGAATGAGGGATTGAGATGACTTCATCTCATATTTTAAAACATCTTAACAATAGTCTATTTCGTTAGTCATCTCATACATTAGAATAGACTTACATTACACATATTGTCATTGCACACACTTCATAAGCACTATCATGCATATATACATCATCATAAAAACATCATGCATACACATCATTGCACAAACACACTATGAAAACACATTACACATTGAACATTGCACATTACACCACCTCTACACGAGGCTAKGGCCCATCTTATTTGAGTTGTCATACTGTGTATACGACATTCACCACTACATGTAATCACCCTACACACGCCTATACGGCATTCATCGCTATACGTGATTGTTGCTATACGCAACTACTCATACTCACTCACACATGCATATACGACATTCATCGCTATACACGATTGTTGCTATATGCAGTATTCTTCCCGAAAAGACAAGGTAAGCCGTAGGGAAGGCTTCTTAAGGAACGAGGCACTTCTGAAGGACATATATACACACACATCTTCGCCGAAGTTTATGCTTACTAAAGGGAGCTCTCTAGAGGTTTATGCTAACCAAAATAGATTCATATACATCATTTCTTCCCCGAAGCTTATGCTTGCTGAAGGGAAATCTCCAGAAGTTTATGCTTACTAAAGGAGATTCACATACATCATTTGTGTCCCAAGGCTTATGCTTACCAAAGAGAGATATCCTGAGGTTTATGCTTACCGAAAAAGATTCTCATACATCATTTATGCCCTAAGGCTTATGCTTGCCGAAGGGAGATATCCGGAGGTTTATGCTTACCAAAGGTGATTCACAAACATCATTGGCGCCACTAGGTTTATGCTTGCCGAAGGGAGACATTCAGAGGTTTATGCTTACCGAAGGAGATTCACAACCATCATTTGCGCCTCGAGGCTTATGCTTGCGAAAGGGAGACATCGGAGGTTTATGCTTACAAAGGAGATTCACAAACACTATTGATGCCCCGAGAATTATGCTTGTCGAAGGGAGATATCCGGAGATTTATGCTTACCGAAGGAAATTCACACACATCAATCATATCCTTGAGGCTTATGCTTGCGGAACAGAGATATCCGGAGGTTTATGCTTACCGAAGGATATTCATACACACAAATCACATCCCCAAATTTGATGCTTACTAAAGGGAAACCTTTGGAGGTTTATGCTTACTRAAGGAGATTCATACATTTACAATATCTCTTCTCTGAAAAAGCCAAGGTYAGCCGTATGGAGAAAGATCGCCCAAGGATCTAGGTGCTTCCAAGGGAATACAACTGCATTAATGCAGAGGCAAAGAGTGAAGACTTCGAAAATATATTGTGTTTATACAACGATGACATCAATATAAGTTTTGCTAACCTGGGAAGCGAATTCATCACAGGCTCGAGTAAAGGGGATATTTTCCTGATAAATTTACAACTAAATTAACGCTCGGTTAACTAGCTTGGATATTTCCGGTTAATTCGTCGAGTAATTAAGTTAGATAGGATTAGGAATTATCTATAGTTTATCCAATATTTAGTTAATTAAATCTATCTTCTAGGTTAAGTAGATATCTTAGTTGTTAACGCGTTATTATAAATAGCATGATTAATGTTAATTGTAACTGATTGAAGTTAATAATAAAATTCCAGTTTTGTTTGTTTGTCCAAAACATTCACTTTTGTTTRAGTAGGTGGATTTTCTTGTAAGCGAAAGTGCAGTCTCATTGTTTTTTTAATTTGTGGGTGGATTAATCTTGTAAACAAGTTAACAAGATAACAATTTAACCACTAAAATACTGGAGTTATTTGCTAAATAATTCTCATAATTTACGCAATTATATTCACTGTGTTTACATGCATCAGTTTTGGTATTAAAGYCAGGCTGTGCGTCACTACGTCACGACGAACTGAAGTGATGGTAAGTAAAGATGAAGAAGCGAAGATGCCAGAGGGACTCACGGAGGATCAGGCTAAAGAATGGCGTCGAGATTACCAGATAAAAGAACTAACCTCACGGCTAGAATAAATTGCCACGATTGTGGCAGACAATAGCAAATAAAAAAAAGCCACCCTCCGATACAGATTCTTCCACCTCGGAAGAAAACTCAAAAACTTCGCGTAGTACTCGCAAGAAATTGCAATTCAGCAGCAAAGAAGAAGGTTCACCTCGAGTTTCTCAGTCAAGCCAAAGACAAGAAGAAGATCGAAGCCTAAATCTAGACGTACCCAAATTCCATGGGGGTATGAACGATCCAAAGAAGTTCATGAAGTGGTTTCGCAAGGTTGAAACTCTATTCGACTTCAAAGAATACGATGAACTACAGCGTTGCAAGGTGGATGAGTGCAAGTTTGCTGGATATGCTAGTTTATAGTACGAGAATTTTAAGAATTTAAGATTGAAGGAAGGCYGTGAAAGGATCACCACTTTGAGGAATCTCAAGAAACATATGCGTAAGAAATTTGTGCCCTCTAATTATGTCAAAGATCTTTATATTCAGATGCAATCACACGAGCAAGGGAATCAAAGCRTTGAAACCTATATTAATGAGTTCGAGAAACTATGTATGCTTTGTGACCTTTGCAAATTAGAAGAACACAAAATTGCTCAGTTTTTGGCGGGGTTAAATAGCAAAATATCCGAGAAGGTGGATGTTCAACCCTATTGGAACTTTGAAGATTTGTGCAAGGTATCATTACGAGTGGAAAAGAAGGGCAAAGGCAAAAATACTAATTTTAAGAGATATGGCAATAAATCCTTCGAGGGTAATAAAATCTTGGAGAAAAACAAATCCACTGTGCCGAAACTCGATTCAGTTCCACAGAATACTATSAAAAGGGTACTCAAGGATGAAAGAAGAAAATGCTTCGAATGCCATGGCTATGGACATATCACCAATGATTGTGTTAAAAAAGGTTACTGACTTTATAAGAAGTCCGAGAAATCGACGAAGAGGAAAGGAAACAGGTGAGTACATTTGAAGCGAACGAGTCGACTAGTGCGGTGGACCCATGGGAAGGCTTTAGTTATGCGTAGTCTACTGCATACGAAGGTTGGAGCACAAGATGACAGTCAAATGGAACGAGTCTTTATTACTCGATAAGGTTTAGGATAGATTGTGCGTTGTAATTGTCGATACGGGGAGCTGCACTAATGTAGTTTCGTCAACGCTGATTGATAAATTAAAGTATCCAACTAYAGAGCACCGACAACCCTACAAACTTCATTGGTTAAACAAGGACAGCGATATTAAGGTATATAAGCAAGCTTTAATTTTTTTTCTCCATTGGCAAATATGATGACACTGTTTTGTGTGATGTATGCCCCATGAACGCGTGTCATCTACTATTAGGGAGGCCCTGGCAATTTGATAGATATGCYAAATTCGGTGGTTGAACCAATATCTACACAATGAAGAAGACTGAAGGAGATAAACCACTGGCTCTCAAGCCTTTGAGTTTGTTTTCCAAGAAGAAAGAGATTCCCTGAAAATATATGTTACTTGGCGCCAAGGAGTTTGAACGAGTGGTTGAACAAAGTGGTATCTTTTATATGCTAATTACCATAGTAAGTACAGAGAAGGCGCGACCACTGCCAACAGAACTGCAGGTTCTACTAGATGAATTTTCCGACATTTTCCCACAAGAATAGAGCATCAAATTGATCTTATACTAGGAGCACCACTTCCAAACAAAGCTGCCTATAGAAGCCATCCAGAGGAAACCAAAGATTTCTAAAGGCAGATTGAGGAACTAATTATGCGAGGATATGTCCGAGAATCCATGAGCCCTTGTTCGGTACCAAAGAAGGATGCGAGTTGGCGAATATGCAAAGATAGTCGAGCAGTAAACAACATCACCATCAAATACAGGTTCCCGATACCACGTCTAGATGATTTATTGGATGAATTACATGGGTCGAAATTCTTCTCCAAAATTGATCTTCGAAACCGGTAACATCAGATTCGTATGCGCAAAGGAAACGATTGGAAGAYCACATTTGAAACAAAATATGAGCTCTATGAATGGCTTGTGATGCCTTTTGGACTCACGAATGCACCTAGTACRTTCATTAGACTCATGACTGAAGTGTTGAAACAATTTCTTGGGAAATTCATGGTCGTCCACCTTAATGATATCCTAATCTATAGCCAGAATTTTGCAGACCACATGGAGCACTTGAGGATATTTTTGAGGCCTTACGATAACAAAAACTATATGCAAAGGCGGAAAGTGYTATATCTATACTCTAAGCGTGACCTTCTTAGGATATAAAATATCATAGGAGGGTGTTCACGTCGATCCATCCAAAGTCGAGGCCATAACATCCTGGCCAACACCTAGCAACATAATAAAGGTTCAGTCCTTTCATGGCTTCGCTTCCTTCTATCAAAGGTTTGCGTACAATGTCTCTAGCATTATTACTCCTATGACAGAGTGCTTGAATTGAAGTAGGAAAAGGGAAATTTTGAATGGACAAAGGAAGCTCAACAAGCCTTTGAATTATTTAATAAGCAAAAATTGTGTGAAGCTCCTGTATTAGCTCTGCCTGATTTTTCTAGCCCATTTGAAGTCGAGACTGCCAGTGGAATTGGAATTGGAGCCGTATTAATTCAAGGCAAATGCCCTATTGCGTATTTCAGCGAGAAATTAGGTGGTGCTAGGCTCAACTACGACAAGGAATTTTATGCTATAATCCGAGCTCTGGATCATTGGAGTCACTACTTAAGGCCAAGCCACTTTGTACTACACTCGGACCACGAAGCTTTGAAACACATTCATGGCCAAAGAGATACTGAATAATAGGCATGTCAAATGGGTCRAGTTTCTCCAATCTTTCAACTTCGTATCTAAATACTAGGAGGGAAAGGCGAATATAGTTGCAGATGCCCTGTCAAGGAGAAACGCATTATTAGGGGTGTTGAACTATCGGATGATGGGTTTCGAAATACTCAAAGAATACTATAGTAAAGACGAGGATTTCGCAGCTATTTTATCGCAATGCTCCAAAGGGGCTGTAGGCACTTATGTACTCCAAGAGKATTTCCTTTTTAATGGAAACCAAATATGTGGTCCCAAATGCTCTATGCGAGAACTGCTAGTAAGAGAGGCGGTTGGAGGTGGAATTGCTGGGCATTTCTGAATCAACAAGACTCTTGCAATTTTACAGGACCACTTCTATTGGCCACGAATGCACTCGGATGTRTGACATGTGATTGCAAGATGCGCCACTTTCCAAAGAGCTAAAAGCGTATTCCATCAAGGTCTGTAGCTACCTCTCCCCACTGCTGAATTTCCTTGGCTAGATGTAAGCATGGACTTCATTATATGGCTACCACGAACCCAATGAGGCAAGGATGCCATCATAGTCGTCGTAGATAGGTTCTCGAAGATGGCGCACTTCATCGCATGCCACAAAACAGACGACGCAATTAGAAATAAATTAATCATATCCACTAAGTTTATCCAAAAGTGGATAAAGGTTAATTCAGATGGCAATTAGATGCAAAAACGCGGATATTAATTCCCGAAAAAAGATAGATGAAATAACGAATCAACACACGGATCGCTGCTGTGGCAAGCCACGTCAGCCTCATCTATATATACAGTCCACATGACCGTATATACGAATGAGATGACAATATATACTGTCCTACTCCATATTTTTAATTCCCTATTTTCCCTATCTTTTTCCCGAAACGCCTATAAACACATGCTTTCGGTGCTTAATCGAACATCAACGAAAGTCATTCGTAATTAGTGCAATACAAACCTCTTAAAATCTCTCTCTCACACAAATCAACCAAAAAAACACAAATCACTCCAACATCCAAGGTTCTCGAAGCCATCGCAACTTTCAGAGTTGTTTTTTTGCGAATCTAGGTACAAATTCTGAGGCTATTCAATCTAACTTTCTCTCTTCTTTTTATTATTAATTTTTATCAATATAATACTTTTGCTTTTGAATTTCAATCATGTAAATTCATTCGTTTTCAATCGTTTTTCTCCTTAACGCAATTGTTTTAATTGTAATTGTCAATACTAACGATTTCTCTKGTTGTGATAAGCGATTTAATTGGAAGCAAAGCTTTGATACACTAACCTTTGTTTTCTTTTGTTTTAATACTTTCTATAGGTTATTTCTATAATTTCCACTTTTCATTTTGTGATTCTTTTTTTTCGGAGTTCGCCAGTATTTTATGATTAATTTTTTTATTTTTCTTTGATTTAATATGATTTTTACAAGTTTCATAAAATATGATTTTCGAAAATAAATAAATTCAGAATTCTTAGATAATTCTAGATAATTCAAGAATGATCCGAAATAYTCTAGAAGATTAATCTTTTCAAACAAGTTTATCCAAAAGTGGATAAAGGTTTATTCGAACAACAAAATAGATAGAAAAATACGGATAAGAATTCCCGAACGAAAGATAGATATAAGTATTATTGAGCACACAAATCGTTGACAGGGCATGCCACATCAACAAGGTCCGTATATACGGTTAAAGTGACCGTATATACGATTCCTAGACCGTACATACGGTTGCTATTCCGTATTCTGAATTCTAATTATATCTATTTTATTCCAAAATCCCTATAAAGTATAAATACATGCTCTAAGTGATTAATCAAAGATCAACGAAAATCAGTAYTCGATCAACAAATTGTCTTGTGCTTAGTGTAACTCAAAGCTCTCAAAAACCTCTTTCTCACACAAATGACTCACAAAAATACAAATTAATCACAACATCCAAGGTTATCAAATCCGTCGCAACTTTTGAAGTCGTTTCTTTGCGAATCTAGGTACAAATTTAGAGGCTATTCAATCTAATTTTCTCTTTTCTTTTTATTATTAATTTTGATTAATATAATATTTTCGCTTTTGTATTTCAATAATGTCAATTTATTCGTTTTCAATCATTTTTCTCCTTTTCGCAATTCTTTTAATCGTAAATTTCAATATTAACAATTTCTTTTGTTGTGATAAGCGATTGAGTTGGAAACAAGCTTTAATATACTAACTTTTGTTTTCTTTTGTATTGATAGCGATACAAGGTAAGTTTGATTTATGTATTTGATTTTTCTATTGTTGTATATTGATCATCATCACATATATATTATTGTCATTGTTTATRCATGAGACACTTTTGATTGCTTAAAAAAGACCGGAAATTGTTTTAATTACATTAAATTCAGATTATTCATGGACGAACAGATTTTAAGCACTTTATTAATTTGATTAATTTGAATTAGTCACAACAATTAGGCTAACTAGTAATACGTGCATGATAGAAACTCACTCTTTTAATAGATTTCTAAGGCTAGAGCGCTTCCTAAGGATAAAATTACTAAATTATTGTGTATTCAATGGATTTGATCAAATGGAATTACAATGAGACCGAGTAGAGGCCGCTACAGGGGCCTGGATTGGGAAAAAGATTCTTTCTGTAACATGTCCTCGAACACACAAACAAGTTACTGGATCAAATAATAGGGCCATTGAGTTGACATCAATGTTTCGAGCGTCTATGATCAACCTGTATAGGCACTGTGGAAATTCCCCACTCGACAACACTACTTTAATGCACTCATATGCAGGATCAATTCAAAATCGTCGTAGGATGTAGGCCCTATGAGGGCACAYGCCTACAAAATAGCGACTTCACTTGGGATAATCACCGTTAGGTGAAGTGGACATACTAGAAAGTCTTGTAATTCACTTGATCTTTTTCATTGAATTGTGCATATTGCAAGTGGCCCTTTGAATAGGGTCATGCCTTAGGATCCTTGGACTCATATGGGTACGTTCTATATTGGAGATCGCCTCAAGGAGGGAAACTATCTTGGTCCATGTGGTTAATGGATAATGTGGCTAAGGCAAGTCCTATCCAGTCGACACCGTGTGTGCACGTGTTACTAGATGCGTGTACATAAAAGGTAACTTGGCCATACATCGCTAATGCTAGTGGTGAAATTTGGACCAAGCTCTACTTTTCGGCGTGGTACCCTCTTTGACCTAACCCAAACCGATCATAGTTGACTTGTAGTCATGTTGTATATGTGTACATTGTATGGGCCCTAGTCATTGTTCTTGCCCCCATTCGTAATCACTTTCTGTACGGGCGCCGAGGCGTCACATTGTCGAACAKGGTACGGTCCCTCTACTCTGGGGGTACAATTTAAGGGCGGCTCAGTTTGTTTGCTAGAATTGAGTTCTTGCCTTTGCATATTGTGAGTATGCCTAGAGTTGTCTGTTTATACTCGAAATGAGTAGAGGAAGTCACAACCACACTTCTTTTGGGAAGCTGTGGAACCCGTTTTAAGCTTTGCTTATAATTGCATAAAGCTAGGTGAAGGACTCCATGTCTGGTAGTGCACCAAAGGTCTGGATTAGGTGACAAGGGTAAGGGTGAAGTAGTGCACAGCACCCCCCCCCCCGCATCTAGCGACCTCTACTCAGTGATTGCGAGTTCATTGTCCAAAAGACAATAAAGAACAGGTTTCCGTTTTGAACCCTAAGCATGCAATAATACTAGGCGGGTTGTTTAACAGAATACTATGCATATAGTGTCTAGTTTGTTGTGGCATGTGTTGTTAATTTCGTATTCCAGGAGCCTAATGGCGATTGTCCATTGTTATCTTATTAGGCATGAAACAGGAAATWTGTAGGTCTTGATTAAAGCATATTATGGTTGTGAGACAAGCATGGAAACACTCGTACAAGAAATTAAAACTTATGCCTTAAGTTTGCTTTTAATTCGAATTGTCAAATCGTTTGTTAATCAGTATTACATGCAAATTACATAGAAAGTCGAATTTCAAAACAAGCATGCAAAAGGGTTTCAGAATTGAGACGTTGGCCTCAAACCTACCTTAACCACGATGTCGAAGACCAAGAACATTGCCTCGGAGCCTTAGGAACCCTTGTCGAACCTTATAACCCTTGAAAACCTCTTAGATCTGTTGCAAAAGAGCCTTTGAAGATGCTTTTATTTGTGTGAATTGTTTTTAATGTGTTTGAAAGTGTTTGAAAGAGTTTTTGAGAGAGAGTGAGAGAGAATCAGATGAGTGAGAGAGAGAGAGAGAGAGAGAGAGAGTGCTCGTACGAAGTTGCAAAGTCCTTGAAATGAACGGGGAGGGCTCCCTATTTATAGGCAAAGGTAGAAATCGGCCAAAAACAGGCAAGTTTTGGGCGCAATTGCGCCCAGCCCGGATTTTAGCGGATTTGCATGCCTCGAATAGCTTGATTGCGATTGTATAATATTGTAATATAATTGTACGTGATGTTATATGATTATTATTCGATATTATTGCAATTATATCGGATTTTATTCCGGTATTCGAGATTGTTTTACCTCGAATAGCGAGATTGTAATGAAATAATATCGTAATATAATAGTATAAAGTATCTACGCGATTTTGTACGACCATGGTTGATATTATTACGATTATGGCTGATATTACCACGATGCTCGGGATTTTTAGCTTCCTCGAGACGCGTGTCTCGAGGCGAAAATCCCGGGATAGCCYGCTATGCTCGGTTTTGTGTTTTTGCTTAAGAAATTCATAAATATTAAACCATAAATCAAAAAATTATGGAAAAAATATGTAAAAATTTCTTGTGAAGAGTAGGGTGTTGTGCTAAARTTTTGTSAWTTTTGGAATTGTATTCATAATTTAATTAATCATCGCAAAATTAATTAAATCGTTGAAAATTCCGAAAATTGCCGAAAATTCTTAGAAACATTCAGAAAATTTTTGAAAAATTCTAGAAAAATKTTTAAAAATAAGTGAAAAYTATTTGAAAATTAAAACTTATTTTTTGAGGTGCTAAATACCTAGAAGAGGTGTTCAGTGCAAGGGAATCTGCCTTTTTCAGTGCATGTCAGGGTCATAGCTCTCTCGATTTCACTTGTGTGTTGCGCGGGGTGTCTTATCATTGGTCGTTTTGGGCTAGGGACAAATGTATGTATCTACAGAAGCCCCCACTTTGACTGAGTTTGCAGAGAGTTAAATCTCGTAAAACGAWAGCCAAAGTACTCGGTACCTGCAAAACAAATGCGTTAGTTTTACCTGCACCTGCGGTTGCATGCTGCTTGCTTGCTTGTGTCTGTTGCTAACATTTTGGCTTACCTTTCCACCTATGTTTCTGATTCCACCGAGGCTCCGTGCTWCGATCTTTGGGGGGARTTTCCACCTATGGTTCTGATTCCACTAGGGATTTTCTACTAACAGGTTGTYTGCCTCGATACTTCCGTTAGGACTTCCTAGGGTACTATTATCTYAATGTCCACTTCGATGTCTCCGTTAGGACTTCATGGGGAATTACTGCGGTGTCCGTATCGATGCCTCCGTTTGGACTTGGTGTTTGCTTGAACTTTCTTTATCCCATCTCAGCTAGTCGTTTGGGGAAGATTAACAAACTAGTAACGCAGCGTATAGTCACGATCGCGTATAGCGAATGTCTTTTTGCTAGCGCGTGCTTGATCAGTTGTATCCCATCTCGGCTAGTCATCCGGGAGAATTAAACTTGAGGTAACATCGCGTATAGMCACGATTGCATATAGCAATGTCCTTTTGCTGGTGCGTGCTTGATCTGTTGTATCCCATCTCAGCTAGTCGTCCGGGAGTATTAAACTTGAGGTAACGTCGTGCATAGCCACGATTGCGTATAGCAATGTCTTTTTGTTGGTGCGTGCTTGATCTGATGTATCCCATCTCAACTAGTCTTCCGGGAGAATTAAACTTAAGGTAACGTCTCGTATAGCCACGATTGCATATAGCAATGTCTTTTTGAAAATGCTCGCATTACGTGTACACAATCGGGCTAACGCTTGGCCCGTGCAAGGATGATACGACTTTGACTGGGAACTGTGCGCTTTGACTTTGATTTGCTTTCAACCTTCACTTGATAGTGGCTATTGCTTCGTTGTGACTTTGCATTCGCTTACGGCTTGTCGTAGCTTCGTAGGTGTATTTTTGTAGCGATTTGATGACTTTTTGGCCCTTTTTGCTTGGTTAGGGGCATTTTGGTCATCTTGCATGACTTCGAAAGTTGGTTGGAATTCCCGGGAAGTACCAACAACATTTGAACGCAACGGGCTTCGYGCTTACACAAGTGGGCCCATGAGAAGGGCTCGATTTTCGAGCAAAAAATAGGTCGAATTTCCGTGGTCTTTTGGTAAAATTTCCGTGGTCTTTTAAGGCCACTTTGCTTCATTTCCGTGGTCTTTTCCGTGGTCTTTGCGAGCTTATTTTGGCTAAATTTCCGTGGTCTTTTAAGGCCACTTTGCTTCATTTCCGTGGTCTTTGCGAGCTTATTTTGGCTAAATTTCCGTGGTCTTTTAAGGCCACTTTGCCTCATTTTTCATTTGCTTCTTGCTTTGTCTATTGCAAACTCTCCCTAAAGTCCATTGCTACACCTTGGAATTGCTTGGAAAGGCTTTGCTTGCTCATCAAATCCCAAGTTCAAGTAAGTTTACTATTCCAAACTTGAAATTCACTTGTAAGTTGCAATTATAAAACTCAAAATCATACCATTTGAATATGCTTTATCAAATTGTGCAATTGAATTGGGGCTTTCTCCCTTGCTTGTGTATGCTTGAAATTGTTGAATGCTTTGTCTTGTTCATGCTTATGTGAGTCTTTTGCAACTTGTTTCATCAAATTTGGTGCAAATTTGAGTGAGTTATGCAATTGTAAGCTTGCTACTTGAAGAAGATGATGAATAGTAGCTTGCTATGTCCATGCCTTGTTGAATTATGCATATGCCTTGTTTATTCTTCCTGGTCGATGATAGAATAATTGAATAAATCTTTCCATGCTTATTTGCAACAATATGGATGCCCATGTATGATTTCACCATTGTAAGTAGCTCAAAGCTTGAAAAAGCACTTGTTAATGGTGATTACTTGCTAAATTGAGGATTATAACATATGAGTGAGCGTATACACCTTCTTGAAATCCTCGTTGCATATAGAATTTGCGAGTGGAATTGTGCATCCCGTTAGGCATGTGTACTCACTGGCGAAAAAGGGGCGTTCTWTCTCGCCTTTCTAGTTGCTTGCCTATTGTTCCAACTACTAGGCAATTTTGCATTTCTTTCGACCATGGTTGTGTTGATTAACTGTAAGCCCCCAAAGGGCCTTTTGTTTTTGTGCGAGATGTCCATTGTTAGCCGTTATGCTGCCCGTTTGTTTTCTGAATCTTTGCCCGATTCTGCTTATAGAAGGGGCCATCCTCGGGCAATGTGGCTTCSAGGATTTTATTCTCAACCTGGTTAGTCCGTCATACTCACTTGCTTCCAAGATTCTGGTATTCGGCCTGATGGAGTGGTTATGGGATACCACGAACACCGTTCACTTCCCGTGGGGGGAAATGGCCGTAACCCCCTACGATTTTGCTATGTTGACTGGGTTTGCTTACACTAAAAAGCTTGTCCCATTGAATGACGAGATCAGGCTTTCTGATCCTCATTTGGATGAGTGGCTGGGTCCCATTGCTTCCCGCCTACGAGCTGAAAGCGTGGATAATCGAGCATCATAGAGCGTGCTTGTGGAGGGCCTAGAGCTGCCCGGCGCCACTAATGAGCAATCAGCTAGGATTTTTATCTTRGTGATGCTTTGCACGGCATTGTGTCCTAATAAGGGCACGGGGAGCATAATTCATCTTCGTTTTCTCCCTATTCTAGAGGATCTTTCTATTGTTTCCTCCTATGACTGGGGTGCATTATATGAGGTTGTACTGCCGTCAGGTGGATGGCGCGGCGATCCCTGCACTAGTTGGCTATTGGAGAGTGCTTAAGGTAATTTTCTTTGACTTTTACTGCTTCATTTGCATTTGCTTTGCTTTTGTTGCCTGACCTCATTGGTTGTACTTGCAGTTCTAGGCTTATGAGTACTTTCCACGCATGGGTTTGGTGCCTACTCGATCCCACTCAACGTATTCCACAAACCTGAGCTGCATGATGCTTGTGAATGATGCGTGGATATGCCCCTGAGGACACTCCGTCTTGACTTGTGGCCTTCCAAAAGCCGAGGATTTTCCCCTGCCTTAAACCCAACTAATGAGTTGCTGTGCCTTTTACTTGATCGTTATTGATTGCTTTGTGATTTTAACCCATTTGCTATAGTGGTAGTGGCGTCCATGGGAGGCGATGGGGAATGCGATGACCAGAGGAGGTCATCTGACAGCTGACAGCCGCCAAAGCCGATGCCTTTTTGGACCTCATGGTCGTCTAGTACCTTGGGAGGCCAGATAGTGAGCAGCATTACCCTTTGCACCTGTAGCATGCCTCGATCCTCCAGTCCACATGCATGATAGATCATTGTCACCACCTGTCCAACACTTAGTCTATGTGAGGCGTGGAAGTACCACCTCCTGCTTATGACAGGGTTAGAACCCTAGCGCGCTTTATTCGAGAGCAACTACCCCATCTGGTCAGCTATTGCTGACTATAGTTTTCTGTACACAACTATTTCTTTGCAATTTCGCTTCCATTAGTTCGTGCACTAATTAGTTATATAGCTCTTAACAGCCTATTTATCTCGGTGTAATCCCCTTTCGTGAATCCATCCATGACTATGACAGCAGTCTCATTCGGGCCTACTCCTTCGGAGCTCCTTGTCGGCTCAAAACTCCATGCCCCCGACGCTAAACAGGCAGGGAACATTTCAACTTTTCCTTCTATGCCAACAGATACTAGCTCATGTAGGCTACAGCCATTTCGCAGGCAAATAGATGTCTCACGCACACCTTATAGCAAATGCTGGACATAACACGTCTGCTTGCGAACACCCTCGGATTGTCCAGCTCAAGCAGACTACGTTCAAGACTTCCAAATCTCTGTCTGATTTTCAATGTTTTGTAGGGTTCAGAACCCGTGTTCGACTTGGAACCTTGTGCTGAGTCTTGTCGGGCGACCGATGAAGGAACCTTATGAATGCACGGGACTACAATGAGACAGTCCTAACCGGCAGGGAGCAGCTTCGAACTTCCCGTCTTCGAGATCGGCTCGAGGACAGAGTTTTTCTCTCCAGTCTAGCGTCACCTAGTCTTTCCCGCGGTTCAGCGAAGCAATGATATTACCTATCACCTGTAGGGAAGGGGGTGACCCTAGCTTGCATTTGTATATTTAGGCCTCAGCTTACACCGCTATAGCTTTTTGTTGATTTGGCCTTGACGATCAGACTTTGATTCTACTCGTACTCTAGCTTAGACTCGCTGCTTTAAATACTAGATTGTCGTATGACTGGACATAGCATCGTTTTTTTACAGTCTGAAGCTTTGAGCATACAACTTTGCAAAAGCCAACTTGCCTAACTATATGCAATGCATTGATATACTTCTAAGACGACAGCATCGAGCACTCCGCGTTTTGCACATGTTGAGCGAATGCTCGGATCGTCTTCTCTAAAATTGCAGCGGCGATAAGCCTAGGTTTGGACCAAGAACTGCGTGGCATCGGCATGGAGTAGGTTAAAAGGAGCCAAAACGGCTAAAAACAACCCCAAACTACTGGCGTTGATAGCTCCAGGCTTAGCACAGATTACCCCCATAACTCGAGGCCCTTATTTGTGCTCGTCTTTGTGGCAAGTATTGTTCGCCTTATTGCTTATAAATAGGGTCTTATCTACGTCCATAATTCAATTGCATCTACAACCTCCTTAGGCTTAAAAAACCTCTCATTAATTCTTTGAACTCTCACCTCTAAATTCCAATTACAAATCAAAGAATTGTAAACAAATCAAATGAGAGAACCTCTTGGGTTAAATGCAATTGAACAACGATATGTCTACCGAAGCTTAGAATGCTCCGTGAAGTTTCCACACATGCACGAGCACATTGTCATGCCAATCCCTTTCCAATGGTGGTCTATTAAGTACCCCCTTTGATGACCTAAGACAGGACCTGCTATATGTGGGTGCCACAGATTCCATCATGGACGTGCTCCATGATTGTTTTGCTTACTTGTTGAGTGATGCAAAGTAGGTGGAGGCCATTGTAGTGGCGCTTGTAGAGTTCTCCGCTTTGAAGTAAGTACTACTATGTGAGACGTCTTAGAACCCTTTGTTGCTTTTTGGTTTCACTAGAAGGATATTCGCCCATTTCTAGGTAGTCCTTGATGTCTTTGTACCACAGCTCTTCTGGATCGAGGTTAGGCACCTCATTTGTTTCGTCTAAAGTGCAGACGTATGCTGGTTCTTGTCTTTGCTCAATGACTAAGGGCATTTGGGTCAYTGAACATGGAATTCGCACCATGGATGCGAGTTTTGCTAGTGCATCAACAAACTGATTGTCTTCGCGTCGTAGGTAGGTGTATTTGACTTCGTCTACCTGGGATGCAATGTTCTCAAGATAAGACTGATATGGAGCAAGGCTTTCACTTCGTACCTTCCATCGACCCGAAATCTGGTTTATGATGAGTGAGGAATCACCATATACCCGTAGCTTCTTTACGTTAAGCGCGATGGCAGCTTGTAGACCTAGAATACACGCTTTGTACTCTGCTGCATTGTTAGTGACGTCGAAGTCAAGCTTGACGGAAATTGGGGTGTGCTCCTCTTGTGGTGAGATTAGAAGCACTACAACTCTACATTCTTTCTAATTAGATGCCCCATCAAAGTATAACGACCAACTGTCTTCCTCGGTCATCATAATTTCTTTGTCTAGAAAGTCAAAGTCCTCAGGAAGGACCTCATATAGAGAGTCTACTAAGAACTCAGAGAAAATACTACCTTTGATGGCTTTTTAAGGCATGAACTTAAGGTCAAATTCGACAAGCATAACCATACATCTAGACATGCGTCCATTGACTGCTGGCTTTTCAAATAGGTATTTCAGAGGATCCTCTTTGCATACAATGTGTACGATATGTGTGAGCAAGTAATGTCGAGGCTTTCGCGATGCCCACACTAAAGCCAAGCATAACTTCTCTAGGGCAGAGTATCGTTCCTCGTATGGAAGGAGCTTCTTGCTGAGGTAGTAGATTGCACTTTCCTTCCTGTTGATTTCTTGAGCAAGCATTGCTCYAACGGCGGTGCTTGTGGCTGTAAGATGGAGCCGTAATGGATGCCCAGGGCAAGTAGGAGCTAACACAGAAGGATTGWTGAGGTATTCCTTGATCCTTTCGAAACCTTATTGGCAACTATCATCCCATTTCTTGGGTGCACCTTTCTTCAATTTCTTGAAGATGGGTTCACAGACCATTGTGAGCTTGGATATGAACCTGCTGATGTATTGGAGTCGACCCAAGGACCCTCGGATCACCTTTGATCTTTGTTGGATCGATCTCGATGCCTCAAGAGCAGTGGCAGCTCGTTGGTATGTAACGCTTGCATTTTTGAGACCAAAAGGCATCA
>SNQN01002404.1:28678-41803 GCA_008642245.1 Bassia scoparia | reverse complement strand
CACTTGGCCTAGAGAATGGGCCATCGCATAGCTTCCCAAATTTTGTAGGAGGCACGTCATTCGGAAATGTTAGCCAATGACTTTTTGATTGTTTGTGATCCTGTGGTTCATGGACTTGCCATTTACACATTTGGAAGTTTTTGCCTGTAGGGTAGGGATACCATTCCATCCTGTCTTTAGTTTTTCGATCATGACCCTCTTGAGCAGATCACAAGTCATGGGGGTCTTCTTGAGGGTTGGTGGGCATCTGAGACTTCCTCGATGGAGTGGAACTAAACTGACTGAACATCTCCTCCTTGTGCTACATTGAAGTGCCCATTGGTTAGTGCAACCGTTTTCGGGCTTGTCTAATGAATTGGTGTTATGAGGATGGAAGGGTCGAAAGAAGTTTCATTTTCTTCGAGCATGCAGACATCGACCCCTCCACTTGACTTGTTCTTGGCATCGATTATATCTTGCAGAATGTTCCTAAAGGTGAWGCAACCTTCGATATCATGGCCACGGYTTTGATGATATCTGCGGTATTTGTCTGGGTTCCACCACACAGGTCTTTCGTCAGGAGTCGGATCAGGAGTAGGTTTCATGGGTTTGACAACCCCTTTGGCACTTAAGTGTTCGAATACTAGTGCAGCAGAAAAGTCAAGGCGAGAATAYTTGCGCCTTTGGAGGACCTCCCTTGTCACTTTAGGAGGYACAGGAGGGCAACGACCTCTTGCTTTTTCTAGTGTTGAGGATCGTGAAGCTTCACAATCTTCGATGGTATGTTCGTTGCCTTTGCTGATTTTTGTGGGTCTCCATTCGGTGGATGGGATTGTTGCAGAATTGTCAAGCCGGACTGAATGGTTGAGGCTGGGAGCCTCGAAGTCTGAGCAAGGCTTCCACTTGTTACTCGTTTTGAGTGCTTCAAATTCCTCCCCAAGAGAGTGCATTTGTGTGCAGAGAGGGTCAATTACATTGACTAACTTAGTGACAAGTTTATCAAGGCCGGCGATTCGTTCATTCAACATCTTATACTCGAGCTCACCACGCTTCCGAGTGTCGGGGGTTTCGTCAATGAGAGCTTCGAGCACATCAAATCCTAGCTTAGTGATTCGAKAGTCAAATGAGTCCAAATTTGCCATAACCTGGCTRATGATAGAGTTTTCTATGGCTATTAGTGCAATGGTGTTGGTTGACGTAATACTGCTTGAGAACCGTGGAACGTGCTCAACCGTTGGTGCCCACCCTATTTGCACATGGACCAAAATTTATGTTCCATGTCGAATCAACCTGTGATGCAATGCATGTCTTAGGGGTGATCATTCCCTTGCCTATTGACTAACTCAAAAATGCAAAAAGTGCATGAACGTCGGAAATTTGCCTTTCGCCTTTTATTTTCATTTTTCATTCTCTTTTTTATGTCATTATTTTTTTCATTTTTTTTGTTTTTGTTTTTGTCTCTTTTTCTTTTGGCTTTCTTTTTTGAAACAGCGAAGTTCAAAGGTTTGACGTCCGTTTACAATTGTATGACTCAAAAAGATGTAACGCCAAATGATTCTAGTTTACAACCACTTCGACATTACGACGCCTAAGGAATGATCACCTTGCTATATAAAGGACTATTACATAACTCAATSACTTGTTTGTTATGAATGCAAAGCTAAGTTCCGTAGTCTAAAAGCACGTAGCACGTTGTCACGCTAGCATAAACCCTAGATGCAAAAGAAAAAACAAAAGTCTAGCCACCTAGAGCTAGTTACTACGTTATCAAACAAGTCAATCCGGGTGTCCAAGAGGGTCTCATGATAGGTCAGACGATCCTTAACACATCCAGCCCCGCTGTGATGATCAAAGGAGGTTTAAACCATACGGCTTTGTAGTGCACGCATCCGCGCGTCATGTGGGGATGAGCAATCAGGCCTTAAGAGGTTCGTTACATAGGTAGCGCCAATCTTAAGCGATCCCCCGGCCCTTGTCTCAATTGTATAGAACACACTTGCATGAGATTGTAATTGCCTAGGAAAACAGATAAACTCCAGTGCCAACGACCTAAGTTCCGTGTAATGCAGGATGCCTTAAAACCACAATGCCATACTTATAGACGCTGAAATCGCGTGTAACCATTCAAGTATTGCCCACACATCACTAAAGGTAATAGCTTAGTGAAAATCCCTAATGAAGTCGCAAGAAAACTGTACGGCGTCGGGTAGGCTACCGGGCCGGACTAGGTCCGGTCCCTCTGCTCACCGGGGGTACAATTTAAGGGCATCTCGGATGTTTGCCAGAATTTGAATTCTTGCTCTTGCTATTGTGAGTATGCCTAGATTGTGTGTTATACTCGAAATGAGTAGAGAAGTCACCACCGCACTTCTTTTGGGAAGCTGCGGAACCCGTTTTAAGCATTGCCTATAATACATAAAATAAGGCAAAGGACTCTATGTCTAGGTAGTGCACCACCAAAGGTCTGGATTATGGGGACAAGGGTAAGGTGAAGTTAGTGCACAACACCCCCCCCCTCGCATCTAGCAGCCTCTTACTCAATTATTGCGAGTTCATTGTCCAAAAGAAAACAACAAACCGTTTCCGTTTAAACCCTAATTCATGCAATAATACTAGGGCGGGTTTGTTTAACAGATACTATGCACTAGTGATCTAGTTTGGTTCTGTAATGTTGTTAATTTCCGGTTATTCTAGGAGCCTAATGTGGGTTCCATAATTATCTTAATATGCGTGAAACATTAAAATTTGCAGGTCTTTTATTAAAGCATATATGTTGAGACAAGCATTGCAAGCCACTGGTACGAGGATTTAAAGTTCTGACTTAAGGTTGCTTTTAATTTGAATTTCCAAATCGCTTTGTTAATCAATATTACATTGCAAATTACATAGAAGTCGAATTCTAAAACAGTATGCAAAAGGGGTTTTTAGAATTGAGACGTTGGCCTCAAACCTACCTCAAACACGATGTGTCGAAGACCAAGAACGGCTTGCCTCGGACCCTTTAGTGAACCCTTGTCGAACCTTAGAAACCCTTGAAAACCTCTTAATCTATTGCAAAAAGAGCCTCTAAATAGGCGTATATGTTGTTGAATTGTGTTTGAATTACTTTGTCTGTGTTTGAGAGAGGAGTTGGACGAGTTGAGAGAATGCAAGTCCAAAATCCAAAAGTCCATGAAATGATAGGGGAGGTTCCCTATTTATAGGCAAGCGGGTCGAAATCGGCCAAAAACAGGAAGTTTTGGGCGCAATTACGCCCAAAACTTGGAGCAATTGCGCCAATAATTGGCCTGGATTTGGCGTTTGCTTGCTCGAAATTAGCGTGATTGCGATTGTATAATATATCGTAATGATAACGTACGTGATGTTATACGATATTATATCGATATATTACGATTGTGGTGGATTATGCAATATTCGAGATTATTTTACCTCGAATAGCGAGATGGAATGAAATAATATCGTAATATAATCGTATAAAATATATGCGCGGTTTTAACGATCATAGTGAATTATTGCGATTATGCTGGATATTACCACGATGATTGGGATTTTCGACTCCCCTCGGGACACGTGTCTCGAGGCGAAAATCCCGGGATGGCCCGCTATGCTCGGTTTTGCGTTTTTTCGTAAGAAATTCGTATATATTAAACCATAAGTCGAAAAATCATTGAAAAAGTATGTAAAAATTCTTTATGAAGAATAGGGTGTTGTTCTAAAATTAGAGTTTTTGGGATGAAATTGCATTACCATGGGAAGGAACATGAGATTTCTTTCYAAATTTACATACAAATCCATTCCTATTACCACCATTTACTACGAACAACCAAACGGGCCGTAAATGTCACAAATATATACGTAAAAGTGTTTTTTTTGGGATAGAAATGGGAAGCATTAGAGTAGGATAATAAAATGTTGAAAACAACATTAGACAGTTCAAAGTTAAAATATATTGTCTCTTTGTTCCTTGGAAAATTGAACCGAAAGAAATATAAACATCTTTGAGTAGGTTATCGTTGAAGCTATTAAACTAAAAATCCAAATTTCACAAATAATACAATGAAGCCAGTAGCATAGTGAACAATAGTATAAAGTCCCCTAAAATCAAAATTGTATATAGAAATTGRATTCTACAAGTTTCATTCCATTCATCCCATTCAGTATTCATCAATTTCAAATTTTGTTTACCATGCAACATTAGTAAACAACATAATCAAGTTATTAAAGGGAGATTGACAAACCTTATAATGCTCGAAACGCTTGAATTTTACATGAATCAATTCGATTGAATAATTATTCGATTGAGGTGCAACTTATCACATTTATCCCTTAGAACCCTAAACATTTTTCAGACGAATTGGCAATAATTTCCAAAACACCACAAATTAAATTGCATAATAACGAACTTATAGTACTTAAATTAAACCTGAAAAGGCAAAATTAATCAACAAATTCAATTCAACTACAAAAAATAAACGAGAATAAAAGTAAAAAAAAACTAATAAGAACAAATTCAAGAAGTTCACAAAGATGATTATCAGATTGAACAGGAGGAAAAGATTTGATGTAGTGATTGAAGACGCACTAAATTTGTTTTTTAGGGTTTATCGAATTCAAGTAGCGAAAGATGGAACAAGTAGCAATAGTAGAGAAGTAAATTCTAGTGTGGCTTTTTCTTTAAATCTAAAATTCTAATTGTTAAACCTTAAGAGTTTTGATGAATGGCACAACAAAACAACAAAGGCAAACTCATAAGTGTTATCTAATGTGTGTGATTGAGTGTTGTGATTGCAGGTGTTGATGGTCCAAGGAGTCTTAAAGGGATGAGGATATCCTTAGGAGAAGGAAGAAGTTCCCAGGACTATTGGAAGCATCAACCTGAGCTCAAGGAAGAAGCTCACAAGTTGGAAAGCTCGAGTTACTTGGCAAGAGACTAAAACAAGTATTCGAGTATTTGGTACAGTAGGTCTAGGATTGTATTTTAGATTTATTGTACACTTGGCATTAAGGCATGAAGAATTAGCTCAAATGAATAAGAAGTATTTTAGGATATAGTTTGTAAGCTAATCTATTAAAGAAATTAATCAAGTGGTTTATGAAAAGAAGTTCTTCAATAAATTTGTTTCGTAAAGTTTTGGAATAAAAATAAAATCTTCTTCTAAAATCATTAAGGATTAAATTTTGGTATTTTATCTTTTAATAACTATACACTATATACTTTGAAATATAATAAAAATATCTTTCAAAAGGATTTTTGGTGAAGTTAGTTTGGATTGGATCAGCTTGCTTATCACGTAAACTAATTGGGAAAAAATAGGGAGCTATTCAACGGACTTAAATTGGAAGTGGTGATCGTGTGTTTGTGACCGTTGGAGTCAAGTTCCACCATGCACTCCTCCTACAAAATAGAATGTCTTGTGATAATGGGTTACTGCTTAACTTCCACGAATCATACAATTACCCCATAAATACTATCACCTAATAAATCATTACAGACACTTTGAGCAAAGAAAAATCAGAGCTTTATTCTTCATACTAGTGCCAAGTCTTAAGTCTTATTGAGTTGTAAAAGTGCTTTGATCTATTGGTTGAAGCAAGGGGTTGTGAGAAAAAATCATAGCCGACAGTTTTCTTAGAAATCGAGTGATAGAGTGTATAACCAACAGAGGGGTTGGTTRCAAGGGTTCAAGAAGTTCATTATTGAACTGAGAACGAGGGTCTTAGATTGAAATTAGGTGTTTGATCCTATTATAATGAAGACAAAGTCCTGTGTTGCATCAGGCTACAGTTTTCCCTCTCTTGGCGTTTGTCTTGAGAGTTTGTGTTTGGAAATTCTCTTTGCTCGAGTTTCTTTTACTAAGTTTCTTTTAATTCCGCGAAAAGTCACTTAAGTTCCTCAAATACAATTTATTCCCCCCCTCCCTCTTGTATTGTTCAGTTGATCCAACACTAATGAAAGCTAATTAGAAAAAGTGTTTTTGTGAAACACTGTCATTTCTACATATAAAAGCGTTTATTTAAAAACCGCTTTCAATAATATGGAAATCACATAATTTTTAAGGAATGCTTTATAATTGTATAAATTGCAGCGCTTTTACAAAAATGCTTTCAGTTTAATGCTTAAAAAGGCTAAATTTGGCATAGTGTTATATGGCATTCACAACTACATACAATCAACTCACACATTCCTATATGGCATTCACAACTACATGCAATCAACTCACACATTCCTATACGGCATTCATCGATATACGCGATTGTTGCCATACACAACATTCTTCCCAAAAAGCCAAGGTCAGTCATAGGGAAGGCTTTCCGAGGAACGAGGCGCTTTTAAAGGAGATACAGGCACACATATCATCTTCCCCGAAGATTATGCTTGCTGAAGGGACATCTCCGAAGTTTTTTGCTTACCAAAGGAGATTCATATACATCCTTTCTTCTCCGAGGCTTATGTTTGCTGAAGGGAGATCTCCAGAGGTTTATGCTTACCAAATGAGATTCACATACATCATTTCTTCCTTGAGGCTTATGCTTGTTGAAGAGAGATCTCCAGAGGTTTATGTTTATCAAATGAGATCCACATACATAATTTATTCCCTAAGCCTTATGCCTGCTGAAGGGAGTTCTCCGGAGGTTTATGCTTATCAAAGGAGATTCACATAAATCATTTATTACTTGAGGCTTATGCTTGCTGAAGGGAGATCTCCGGAGGTTTATACTTATTAAAAGAGATTCACATGCATCATTTCTTCCATGAGGCTTATGCTTACTGAAAGGAGATCTCCGGCACTACAAAATAAAACTCATTTTAGGGACGGACATAATCCGTCCCTAAATAGGCAAAATCCGTCGCTAAATTGATTTAGCGACGGATTTAGGGACAGATCATATTTGTCCCTAAAACCTTCATCAGTAACGCAAATTAAGGACGAATTTTCAATTTCCGTCACTAATTTAGGGAAAGAAATTAAAATCCGTCCCTAACTTTTGGGACGGATTCGGAATTTCTTTCCCTAATTAAAAACTAAAAAGAATAAAATTATGAGGTTATTACTTTTAGTCACCTCTACATCACCTGCTAATCAATTATTAATCAGTGATTAATAGCAACTCATCCAGCTCTTGAGAGGAATCAAACTCGTGACCTCAAAGTCACCAACTAATGCCCCAATTAACTACTCCAATGACCAACTTGTATACTTTAATCGCCAAAATTTGTAAATATGCGCTTGCAGAATTAGGGATAGATTTTAGAATCCGRCACTAAATTAGGGACAGATGTCTGAAATCCGTTCCTAATTTAGGGACGATTTAAGGAAATCCGTCCCTTAATTTTTATTTTTTATAGAATTTGGACCCTCTAGAGTCCTTTTTGGACATAAAGATGAGATGTGCTTTGCAATTCTGGTCGGTTTGATATATTATGGACCTCCATCGGACACCTGTATAGGAAGTTACGAACAAAAAACCGTAACTTATAAATCGTTGTTACTTTGAAGAAGGATTTCATAATCCGTCCCTAAATTAGGGACAAAAAATTAAAATCCATCCCTAAATTAGGGACGGATTTCCAACATGCGTCCATAAATTTCTTACTATTTCCGCCATTATACAATTAGGGACGGATTCAAAAATTCGTCCCCAAATTAGGGACGGATTCAAATCCGTTCCTAAACTTTCGTCRCTATATGATCATTTTTTTTAGTGTTCATTTATGCTGAGTATCTCTCTAGGCTCTTAAGTTATGTAGGCAAGAAAAAAGGATACAAGTTTCATTTTTGATGCAAGCCACTCAAGTTGAATCACTTAATCTTTGTCGATGACCTCTTAGTGTTTTGTCACGGGCATTCAAAATTAGTGATGCTCAATCTCAAAGCTTTGGCTACTTTTGTTGAGGTTTCTAGTTTATGTGCAAATTCTAGGAAGTTTTCTTTTTATGCATGTAATATGAGTCTTGAGGAAAGGAAAAGCATTTTACATCATTCTTAGTATGTAGAAGGTGATTTTCCTTTCAAGCACTTGAAAGTCAAAATCAATGCCAAAAGGATGTCGAAGGATTATTTTCAATTCCTTGCAGATAAAATAGTTGCTAAAATCGGGTCATAAGGATCTTGATGCCTCTCTTATGTTGGCATGTCTCAATTAGTGTAGGTTGTTTTGATGAATATGCACTCTTATTAGGCTAGTATCTTTGTGCTTCCTACACCTATTATTGATGAGGTTGTTAGGATATGTAGGAATTATCAAWGGCATGGTACTGGATATACTTCTAAGGCTGCTCTTATTGCTTAGGAATTCCTTAGCAAAAGAAAGAAGTATGGAGGTCTTGGTTTTAAGAATAGGCCCTTATGGAACAAGGTTGTACTTGGGAAGTATATTTGGTACTTGGAAACTAAGGATGATAATATGTGGGTAAAATGGATAAATTTTGTTTACTTAAAGCACAAAGATTGGAAGGAGTACAGATTTACTACTAGTGCTAGTTGGTAATGGAGGCATATTTCCAAGATTAAAGAAATTTCAAAGAAGTTTATGTGGGTAAAAGATGGCAAAGGAGTAAAGCCTATATGGCTGCTGATGGGTACAGATGGTTGCAACAGAATGCTCAAGCAGTTGGCTGGGATAAATGGTTTTAGAACAGGCTTAATATACCCAAGTATAGCTTCATTGGTTGGCTAATAATGTGGGGTCGACTAAAAACCAGGGATAGAATGGTGAAAATGGGTTTAACCATGCATATAGATTGTCCTCTTTGTCAACAAGCTAATGAATCCATAGAGCACCTGTTTTTTTTAATGTCTTTATGTGCAAGAATGCCACTTTGAGGTCAAAAAACAAATGAGGATTCTGGGAGGATTTAGACGCCTTCACAAATTTAAAAGATGGTTGTAGCAGTTAGCAGGGAGTAAATTTCAAAAATAAGTGCTTAAATGTTGTATGACTGCTCTCTCAATTAGAATCTAAGACAAGAGGAATGCGACAATTTGGCAAGGCATAGGCATAATACATGGAGTCTTAATTATATCTAGGGTTAAGAACCTCGTTTTTTGGAGGATTAATTCTTTGCTCCCACAAAAAGTCTCTTTTACTAATAGGAATTGGTTCTATGTGTTGTTAGCTTGAGTGGCTTGTTTAGTTGTTTTAGCTTTTCTTTGGTACCTTGGAGCTGCAGATGATGCTTCAAGCCTTTGGGAATCCATCCTAGAAGGTGGYCCTTGGGTTTTGTCTTGCATTTGGGTTCTTAGTCTATCTGGTCAGATTTGTTTTGTTACATTTGTTTTGTATTATATATAGTTGACTTGTACATATCCTTCTTTGGCAATAAAATTCGTACTTATTYTMAAAAAGAGGATTAGATCTATGGTGATCGCTTTGCATTCTACCATATTAAAGGTGCCTAAATGCCAAGTTGTCCAAGAATTAGTCTTAATAGGCATGAGAAAACGTAATTTGCCAATCTTTATGTAAGACATAATAGTTGTGATTTGCAAGCACGYAACCATTCAAAAACAATTAAAAGTTTTCCTATGATTTATTTTAATTTGAATCAAATATTTTTTTAATCCAAATTACATGAAAATTATACATGAATTTAAAATCTCTAATAAGCATGCAAAAGGGTGATAAGAAATAGAGACATTGGCCTCAAGCTAACCTTGCAACACGGTGCTTTCGATCGAGGACGATGCTTGAGACCCTTTGAAAACACTTAAGATCGACCCTTAAAGAACCTTTAAAAGAACTTTTGAAAGAACTTTAATTGAATGTGAAAATGTGTTTAATTTTTGAGAGTGTTTTGATGTGAATTTGATGTGTTTTAGAGAGAGAAAGAGAGAGTGATAGAGAAGGTGGAATCGGGCAGAGTATCGACTTAGGAGTGTCGTGTTATGAAATAAAGAGCCACTACCTTGTATTCGTAGGCCAAAAGTGCATGGGGAGCAAGCATGGTGGGCTTCATAGGCCATTTTTGGCTTCATTTTGTTGCGTTTTTTGTTGCACGATTTCGGGAAAAATTCAAAATAAAATCTTTTGGAATTTCATTGATCCCCAAACATCGTCCAGTATAGGTTCATTAAACTTAGGGAGCTTGGGAAGCAAGCAAACCGATGGAAGGCTCCGGAAGCTTCGGGAACGAGTCCTTTCGCTCGATTTTGCATTTTCTCTTCGGAAACTCATTATTAATTTTCCACTTGGTGAAAAATTCTGAATGTAAAATAATCAAATCAGGAATAAAAAATTTATGCCTTTTTTTATAATTTCGTGAATTTTGAAATTGTTTTGATAATTTTAAAATTTTTTTAAAATTAATTAAATTGATGAAAATTCGAAAAAATGCCAAAATTGCTTAGAAACATTCAAAAAAGTTCGAGAAAAATGTCTAAAGATAATTTTAAATTATTTGGAATTTAAAGTGTATTTTTAAGGGTGCTTTGGGTAAGGAATAGTGCTAATTACAATGACATTTGCCTTTTTAGGGTGTGTCAAGGTCCCAGCTCTCTCGATTTAGCTGGTGTTGCAAGGGGTGTCTTATCGTTGGTGATCCTAGGCTAGGGAGAAATGTCGTTTATAGAATCCCCCGCTTTGGCTGAGTTTGTAGACACAAAGGTCTTGTAAAACGAAAGCCAAAGTAGCTGGTACATTCAAAACATATGCGTCASTTTTACCTGCACATGTGGTTGCTGTTGGTTGGTTGCATGTACTGATGTATGATAACCTGTACGCGGTTATCTATTAGTCTATGTGTTTCTCCTTCTTGTGAATTATGTTGATTCGTCTTGTCCTTTCTAGTCTTCGTCTAGGAACACAGGGGAGTGATTGTTGTGTCGTTGCCTTTGTTGCTATCYGTGTCCCTATTTTTATTTGAGAAACCTTTGATTATGCTTTTGTTTTTGTCTATAGTTATCCTTTTTGGTACTGCCATCTAGGAAGGTTCTATTATCCCTTTCGGTGTCTCCGTTCAGGATAGTACCACTGTTTATGCCTTCTTTAATCCTTTTCAGTGTCGTCATACAGTAAAATTCATTGATAACAAATCTCTTTTGCTGTCGGCATGTAAGATAACCCCTTTCTAATGCTTTTTTCTAAGAGAATGTTGCTTATGGCTCATATCCCATTTGATGCTTTCGTTTAGGAAGATCTACCCTCATCTAYGTCTATCAGGAAGTGCTGGGCAATAGAGAGCTTCAAAGACAACATTTTCTTCTTGTAAGGCGGTGTTGAAAGTGGTTTGGACGCCTTTGCCTATGTAGACATCCTCATCAACACTATCCCATATGCCATTGACTTAATGGAAAAGATGTAGTATGACTGATTGTGGGAATGGTTGTCTCATTGGTGCAATGAGAGCGGTTGGATCGAAAGAGCTATCTCCCCCTTCAATCATAGATACATAGGCATGTTGCTTGGCACCCCTAAGAGGAACTAGGCGGCCATCATCTATTAAGTCTTGAACCGCTTCCCTTAATGTGTGGCATTCTTCGGTGTCATGACCATGTCCTCTATGGTATTGGGAAAACATGTCTATACTCCATTTGGAGGCCTTTTCTCCAAATGAGGATTAGGAGTAGGGCCTTCTARAGTGATGAAGCCAATTTGTTTGAGGTGTTCAAAAGCTTGGGCATAGGGCATGCCTATTCTAGTGTACCTACGGTTGTTGCGGATGGTGGGTGGCTTCATAGTAGTCTTGCCTTTAAGMGAATCGTCGATCCTCTTCATTGCTTAGCTCATATGAGAAATAACAACCTCCACCATGTTAGTTATTGGCTTTGGTTCAGCGTCATTCTCATCATTTGACCTCCGTGGAGTATTTCCTCAAGAAGTTATTTCTCCATTAGACAAGACTCGGGCRTTGGACTTCTCTAGCTGAGGGAATCACTTCTTCTAGGATCTCAAGGACTTGGGTGTTGGACTTCTCTAGTTGAGTGACTCAGGAAGCCAACTAGAGAAGTCCAACGGTTAAGGATGTTCTTCATGTCAGCCGAAGTTAAGTCCATTCGAATGTCTTCGCTGGTCATTAGTGCAACGGTATTAGATGTTGGAGTACTGCTTAAGAACCGTGAAACGAACCGTATGTCTACGAGCACAAACCGTTGGTACGTTGGACCTACCCTGTTAGTAAAAGGACTAAAATTTAAGTTCCGTGTTGGTTTAACCTGTAATGTAATGCATGTCTTAGAAGTGATCATTCACTTGCCTATTGACTGACTCAAAAAGTAAAGTTCATAAACGTCGGAAATTTGCCTTTTGCCTTTTATTTTTCATTTTTCGCCTAATGATTGTAAACATGATTCTAGTTTACACCTAAGGAATAATCACCTTGCTCAGTGGCAGATGCACTTAGAACCAAGTGGGGACACTTGACCCCACTTGGCAAAAAAAAGTTCATAAWAAAACAATTTAAACCCTTAAAAAAGTAATTTACCATTATAAATGACTCCACTAGCATTCAAAAAGTGACCTCAATAGTCCATTTGACTACGTAACACACATAATACAACTGATATTGACCCCAGTACATGCAATTTATGGATCCGCCACTAACCTTGCTATATAAGGACTTTTACATGACTTGATGACTTGTTTGTTATGTATGCAAAGCTAGGGTCCTTAGCCTAAAAGCACATAGCATGTTGTCACACTTGCATGAGCCCTATATTCAAAATGAAAAACAAAAGTCCGGTCACATAGAGTATATTGCTACGTTTTCGAACGGGTCAGTCCGGGTGTCCAAGAGAGTCCCATGACTAGGTTCTGAGTAGTCCGTAACACATCCAATCCGCTGTGATGATCAAAGGAGGTCTAAACCATTATGGCTCCGTAGTGCACTCGATCACACGTCATGGTGCAGATGGGCATCAAGCTTAAGGTTRGTTACATAAGTAGTGCACCAACGTCAATCTTAAGCGAGCCCCTCCGGTCTTGTCTCAAGTGTGGAACACATTTATACGAGACATGATGCCTAAAGCAAATACTCARTGCCAACAACCTAAGTATGACGTAATGCAGGATGCCTAACACATGTCRTCTTTAAGAAGYTGAATTCACATAACAATTCGAGTATTGTCCACAAATCACTAAAGGTAATAGCTTTAGTGAAAAAAATCCCAATGAAGTCGCCAAAAACTGTACAAGCGTCGGGGCGTCACC
>SNQN01002404.1:0-10782 GCA_008642245.1 Bassia scoparia | reverse complement strand
TCACTTACAGCAACATAGCAAGTAAATGTATCAAATAACAACGTTTGCACTAATTTTTAAAGTTGTGGCCTATTACTCATTGTTTAAGTATTTTTCAACTCCCTTATTTGATTASCATTGTTAGTGGCTTTAGCAAGGATGAACTACTTGCAATATGTGAGTWATTGTGAAATTTTGTTGTTGTTTTTAATTGTTAATTGAAATCATAACTTGTACTTCTTTTTCATGTATTAATCAAAGTCTAATAATTAAWACTCTTTTCATTTATGGCTTCCGATAAAGTATCCTATCCTTTTGATCACTTTTCAAGTCAAATTTGGTTCTACTGGCAAGCTTTACYGGTGCATGCAGATACATTATTTGCTACTGATGGGTATGTATGTTTTGTGCACCTCCGGATCATCAACCTAGTTGCAGCTTCTTTTCTTTGTTGTTTGGTTGTTTCATGTGTTATTCTAATACTATATGGGAAGCTACCTTTATTGCCCAAATGTTTTGGCGTAACATGTCTGTTAAGTTAATATCATGTCTGATGTGTTTCTCCTATTTGTTTATGTTGTAGGAAAAACGTCTGTATCATAAAAAAGCTAAGGAAGAGAGAGCTGCAGCACGAAAGCAATTTAGTGAAGTAGTGAGGGGAGGATAGTTTCACTTTGTCTCTTGATTTAGCTCTGGCCTCTGTGTATCGCGTTTGCTGTAAGTGTCATTTTGGTCTCTTTGTTATAAATATTAGGTTATGAAGCAAASCACTGTATTTTTTATTGGRTTGAACTAGTKCTATCTTGATAGGCTGATGCATTGAGATAAACATGAAGTTCTTGCAAATATGTATTTTACAATGTTGTATCTTCAATTTTTCAAATAGTGTGTATTTTCAAACTTTTAACGTTGTACCTATCTATATATTAACTATACAAATATAAATATTGTTCATTGTAATTCATTTATCTATAATCCTWAWTATTAGTTTGATATTACAAATGAAATAAACAACGAATTTTAATTTYAATTGTTTATTTTGTTTTTTATTCTTTTGAAAATAATTTAGCAACAGTCTTATYGGTCACTAAAATACAATAGTAGTCGCTAAAGCTAGTCGATCTCCATCTCACATATATGGTAGTCCCCTATTACCAAATTTGCAACCAATAAGTAGTTGTTATTTTAATTTTTTTCAGTTGCTAATTATTGCAACCACCATGTTAGTTGCTAAAATGAGAAGTTATTAGCTATTTTAGTGGTCGCTACGTAGTCTCTAAGTTAGTCACTACTCAGTCGATAAAATGAAATCGTGACCAAGGTTTAGCGGCTACCAAAAAATTGGTCTTCGTTGCTCACTAAATCGAAATTGCGACCGTTTTTGGCGAAAAAGCGGTCGCTAACCACCCTTTTTCTTGTAATGTTATAGAACTAAAGACATATATTCTAACAAAAACGGCTGAGACAAAAGGATCCGGATGTCCGCTCTCTGATTGGCACTGCTAGAACTTAATCTTTACTAGAATTGGTGATTTGAATTATCAATCCATACTTCTAATTTTCACCCTATATTGCCTTGCGAAGAAGATTGAAATACTTGATGTTCGCAGATGACATTTATGATGTTTAGAGGAGTTGATTTGACCTCTATTTCAGTTACTAATTTTTGCTTTCAACACGTAAGTTTTCATTCCTCTTTCTAATAGGACTTTGAGGCACATTCTTCATAATGATGAAGTTTACTTTTGGGGGGGGGGGGGGGGGGGGGTGGTAAAGAATCTACAGGCCAATGATGGTGAGCTTATTTTTAATCCCTGGGGTTCCTCACTTAGATATCTCGGGCTCCCTCTCTGCTACAAGCTTAGTTAAGCTGATTTTAAGACTTAATGATAAGTGTGTTGCTCAGGATTAAAGTCGGAGTTTAGATTTCTATCTTAATACAGTAGTTGAGACTTGTTCGGGAGTCTCTTTGGCATAATCAGAAATACATGAGACGTATTTTTATTTGCCTAAGAAGTGGTTGTGGATCTTGGCTTATTGTAAACTCTACCATTGGAACGGAAGATAAGCCCCTCTAAAAAAATTTGTTGCTTGGAGTCATCATGCCTTCCTAGGTTTCAAGGGTTGAACATTATCATGGTTTCTCCTATGGAAATAAGGCTTGCTTGTTTGTAAGCTTCATGAATTTGGGTAAGGAGAAGAGACAAGCATTTGGGTGAGATGGTCTCCTTATTATGTGAACGCAAAAGGATTTTTAGTCTCTTTCACTGCTGGTAGTGTTCTTAGGGCTCACAAGAAGATCTAGGTTCCTGATTCTATTACTACATGTGAAGGTTGGGGTTCTTTTACTCATACATGAAAGCTTCATTGGATCTTTAGCACATTTGATATCTTCATGCTTAGTCAATTGGAGGCGGCATGTGTGTAAATATGGTGCATGCCCAGAAGTGATTTCATAATTTGGTTTGCATCGTGCTTAATAGGTTGAGTACAGAGAGATAAAGGTTTGCAACTTGGGGTCCTCAATACCCTGATTCCTATTGTTCCCACTATACTAAAATGGGCACATCTACCTGGCTTTAAATGGTCCACTTCTTTTCATATTGGCAAAATAATGACAAGATTGGAGTTTTAATAGCTCATTGGTTTGGAACATGAGGTGCAAGATTGCTCAGCAGCATGCCCAGAAGCTTAGAGAATGTTAGTTGTGTTAGTAAGAGTTCACAAGAAACTGTGTATGCTTGTGGTCTCATAGGAATGCATGTGTTGTTGGTTGAGCCCCACTACGTTGATGCTGTAAACGTATGAGTTTGGGTGGCTTCTGTTGGGTATTGTTGTTGCTTGAGCTTGGGACATGTCTCAGTCTTATTTTTTTATGTGTTGTGTTTTGCATGAGCTTGGGCTTGCAAACAGTCAAGTCATGTTGGTTGTGGTGTTGGTTTGGATTGGAGTCTCTTAGTCTTCACATTCCTAGAAGGTGGGAGTCTAAGAGAGAAGGTTTTGTAAATTTTGTTTACTTGATAGAAAATTTCTCATTAAAAAAAACAAAAGAGATATATTCTTTAATAAAGACTTACTTAAGGAAAGCACGTGTGTACTGAAGGAAAAATTCACAAAAATAATTCGCCTTACAAGTGGTCGCCAAAAATAAACCAACATTGGATTATTCAAATAATTAGAACCTTTACTGGTATCTTACAAAATTGTACACCAATTACCTGCAACCTGTACAACAGGTTAAAATTAGATTTAATTTGTTTTCCTTTTTTAACTCAAAACCCAAAATTACTCTCTCTCCTCTTTCCAATCTCACTCTGCTCTCCTTTTTCTCTCTCTCCCTCCTCTCTCCTCTCTCTCGGTCTACTCCGTGTTTGCTGTTGGGTTTACGGCGAAGGCCTATTTGATGGTGAGTCGCGGTGGGCGTGTTCCGGTGGCTGGTCGGTTTGGGTGCTGGTGGGTTGCGCCGGTGTGGCTGCGTGTGGGCCGTTGTGGGTCGTTGTGGGTGGGTTGAGTGAGAGGGTATTCGTGACAGTGGGTTGACGGGTGAGGTGGTCGGACTGGGTGGGTTAGGTGTGGATGGTGGTGCGTGTGTTGTGGTAGTGGTTTGAGAGGTTGTGGTCTGTGTGGATTAAGGTGATGAGGGTGGTGGCAGTGAGGAGGGGGTGAGGTGATTGAGGGTGGTGCTGGTAGTGTTGTGGTGGCTGTGGTTAGGGGTTGTGATCGGTGTGTGAGTGGTGTCGTTGGTTGTGGTTGTCGATGGCTTGGTGTGTGTTGCGTGATGGAGTGTGGGGTGGTGGTGTGGGTCGACGTGACAGTGGCTGGTGTTGTGTGATGGCAGTTGTGTAATGGGCGGTTGGTGGCAAGATTGTTAAGTGGTGGGGAGGGATGGTAAATAGTTTAGGGTTATTAAATCATTAATTTAGTTAATTTAGGTAACTAATTTTACAACCAATGAGCTACGACATGTGTCCAATTAACCTCATCAACAGGTCACCAACGTTGGGGTACATTTGGAAGATAACCTAAGGTCGAACATAAATTATACGTTATTGGAAAACAAAGTCGATTTTTTTTTTTGGCGACCATTGAAGGTCGAATTATTTGTTAATTTTCATATCAAAATGTAGAAATTACTCATTCCTTTTTTTTAGAATGGGAGTACAGTTTACGAATTGGTATCGGTGCCCGGCTTTAACTCTCCCAATTGGTTAGGATCCAATGATTTATCCAGTGGATTCGATTTCACTAATCTAAACCATGAAACAAACCATGTTCTATCATATACATCAATGATGAGACAGCAAAGAAAAAAACACAAAGCAATGTGTAAGGTAATCTGATGAGTATAAATACAACCAAGCATTTATAAATATATATACGTAATTTTCCTAATCTTCAAAAAAGGTGCATATTAAGTCTTTTTTTTCTCAAAGATCATCAAAATTTAGATTGTTTGCGAACGAAACATTTACAAATTGCGAAAGAGATAAACCTTTATAAAGCTTATTGCAAATGAACATAACAAAAAATTTTTTGCAAAAAAACCTGGGTATGTTCATCAATGGTTTACTATCAATCCTTGACTACCTAGTAACAATTTAAATCCTTATTCAACACTCTTTGCCCTTTACATAACCATATCCCCTGATTTCCCCATATTTAAGCCCTCCTCACCTCGACATTCAAACCATCCACCGCCATTCACCAACCACCATCACCTAAATTTAATATGCCCAAAATTCGAAAACCCCCGCACACCCCTAACTCATCCTAACCACCACCCGAGAACCAGCCACCGCTTGAGCCACCACTAGACACGAACGACAGCCCCTTCACTCTTTGCTCCCTAACACTGACGACCCAACCTTTTTCCACTTTTTGTCCCTAACCACACATTGCCAGTAAATCACATAACGTAACGCTACAACCGAGTTTACATCAAGTGACACCGATTATTATCCTTGACCTGTTCTAATTGAAATGGGCGTGTTCTTCAACCCCAACTCAATACCGGCATTAAATGCGACCGACAACCATTGAATGGGTCTCACTTTGGTCGACTGAAAATCGTCCTCTATAAATCCAATCTGGCATAATCTTTCCCTCCTTCACATATTGCCTCCTCGTCGCAGTCTTCAAACTTGTCCACTCTTGGGATTATGCTTCTCCATCTATTCCTATAAATTTATGTCTACTTCCATTATTTCCTATCCATTATGTGCTCTTTGCGTGCATTGCATAATTGCATTTGATCTGTTACTTTGCCTACATACAGCTGTCGATTAAGGCTCGCCCTGATGTCCTTTTGTCCCATATGATTTGAGTGAGGGCTAAGAGATTGCCAGTGTAGGGGCTATGTTAGAGATGTGGTGGTATTGTGAGAGGTGAGTGATGTTCAAGGGGGGGGGGGGGGATGGGCTGGTCTGTAAGATGGGTGGTGGATTCGAAGTTGTAGCGAACAGTGCGTAGATAGTGGGTGATGGTGTCCGTCTGGGGTAAGGTTGTGGTTTTTTTTTTTTTTTTTTTTTTTTTTTTTTTTTTTTTTGATTTGGGTGAGTGGCCCGCATTGTGGTTTGTGGTGGTTTGTGGAATGTTGATAGCTAGTGGTGGTGGGATGTTAAGAAAGGAGGAGAGAGAAGCATGAAAGGAATGAATTGAGAGGAAAATATATGTGGAAGGAAGTAGATGGATGAGGAATAGTGATAAATAGAAATAGGATTTAATGATTATTAATGGAGATTATGGGTGGAAATTGGGAAGTCAAACATGGATTAAGTGGAAATTGGGAAGTCAGGTATAGGAGTAGACAACCATGATGACCATCATCAGGTTGTTTCGAAAAAGTTTTGTTTTGGGTTTCATTTCGCAAAAATAACACTATTAAAAAGGTTCTGCACATTTTGGTTATACCAAGGTTTCATCAGCAAAAAATCAAAATTTGATTCAATTGATTTTTTATAAAATTTGACATTTAAGCCTGACACAATGGGTCACATGACAACTTTTAATTTTGCATCTGTTTGGACACTGGTAAGTAAATCTATTTAATGTGACTTTGATTTTTCGTTTTTAAAGAAATATTGTTGATAAATATGAGGTGGTTAATGACAAATTAAGCCCAATATTTTATAAGATAACTTGTGTATCACTCTAAGGAAATCTACTCCTAAATTCTTCGAAATCTAGAGGATCTACCTCACTTCACACTAATTATGTTCCTCTCATTTTCCTATTTATTTTCAATTTGTTATTGCAACATAACCTAAAATAAAACTAAATTTGTAATTTTATTCCATTCTATAGTAAATTCCTTGAAAATTATTTTGTTACTAAGAGGCTAAACAGGGATACACGTACCTTTGATATAACATTGGATACTTGATGGAAGGGAAAATTTGAAAGTTTATGATTCAGAAGGGAGACAACGTTTTGTTTTCATTAATTGGACAGATGTTATACGATTCGAGGGATTCGTAGTGACGAGAGGCTGACAAGGGTCAATTGAGAAATTACCTAATCAAAGTCCCTATCAATTATTGTAGTCAATCACACAACATTAGTATAGAGTATTAAGTAAAGGGTCGAACCTCAAGGCAAGGAATCAAGAGGTATTAATCCAACTATCTATATTGGCAAGCAACAAACTTTGGGAAATGAGAATTTCTTTGAAAACTAAGGCTAATTGTAGAATTGAAAAAGACTTTGGAAATCAAATTATAACGAAAATCACTTAGGAGATGCAGTTTGAAGTAATGTGATACCAGAGAGGGGGTGAATTGAAGTATAGATAATGATAACCAATGTTCTTCTTGTGCTTTCGATTAGAATGAGACAGTTGGGCTAAAGTTCCTGTAGCAGCGGAAGTAAGACAATAAAGAATCACAGTATAACGAGGTACCACCTGGGCTACGCTCTATCCAAGTGTTCTTTATTAACTACTCCGAAAAACAAAGAACCGCTCACTCTAAATCCTGTTTCCCCCATCCGGAACCACACACCACCATACTCAACTCGAATGTGCACTCGACTCACGAAACTTTGTGTTAATCAAACTCACTGCTTCCAACCCTCTTTGAATACCTTTACAATAGCAAGTTTCTCTCTTATGACTGACTATGAAAAGCTAAGTAGAGAATGTTTAAGCTCGACTAATGCTCGTGTATGACTTAATAGTAAATGAACTTCTGCTTTGTTTTCTCTAAAAATATTAAGCTCGTTGATTCGTGGAGAGAGATATGGAATACTAGAAGTAAGCTGAGTATTTATATGTATATATTGACTTAAATCAGTTTCCTATAAACTATACTTGTCAATACAGGCAAGATTAATTTATGGAAAGTATTTTATCTTGTTCGTTTAATCCTAAGGAATAATCGAACAGATGTATATACTCCAAGGTTTAAAGGCAATATACACAACATTCTAATTTCCAGCTGCCAAATATCTTTCAAAATATCCCTTTAAAAATATTGTAGAAAATCCTTTTTCAAAAACCGCAGCCTAAAATTCCATTTAGGATTACAACTGCAGCTTGGTCTTAATATGAGTGTGTTATGAATTTCTGTTCCATGCTGTAACAGAATTTCATAATCATACTTCAGAACACCTAAAGCACTTAGATAATTAACATTCATCACACACAGAGCAGATTACATGAATTCCAAAATTAAATTTAAGGAGCAATTGTTCTAATCTCATAATCTTCAAGCGCTTGAATCTTCTCCAACATAATTTGAGCAAGCTTCTTTCTTCGAATGTCTTCGAAGGGCTCACACTTTAAGTCTAGAATCAAAATCTATTACTGCACATCATAAGCAGGTTAACATGCAATAATAGATACATGACTGTTCTCTAGCATAAACAGTCAAGAAAAGCTCTACTGGTTCTTGTACAGTGAATGAGCTTTTCATGAATCAGTGTCCCTGTAGCAACAGTTAGTTTCAAAAGTATCATATTAAACTATTATTGTCTGAGGAAACAAGTATCCCAAATCAGCTGGTTCCCAGAACACTAATTCATACGAAGCACTGTTTCCTGTAATGGTTTGTCACATTCAAAACTTAAGGGATCCAAACCAAATCCCCCTTTTTGATGATGACAAACTAATTCGAAGTTCCTGCAACTAAAAAAGTAGAAACAGTAACGTTCAAATCTTTGTACTCAAGAAATCTTGAGCACAACAGCAGACACAAAGACTAAAAGACAGCGGGCTATTCTAACTAGTTCTAAAAAGAAAAATACTCAATGAACAGTTAGCTATTCTAACTGGTTCTAAATGGAACATGACTTCAAGAACAAGTAATATCTAACTGGTTCCTAAAAAAAAAAGATTAATGAAAGTTACCATCTAACTGGTTCTAAAAAAGAAAAACACAAACTACTGAACTATAGTAGATTCTTGCATTTGAACTTCGTCACTTTTTCCCCTTTGGCAATCATAAAAATCCAAGTAAGTATGTGCACATATTGTTAAATTGCTCATCCATACAGTATCACCACAGTTCAAGTTATGCTGCAGGATATAATAGTAGCATACTACATCAATAGCAAATATTCAATAGTTCATACATGGCAGCAAGGAATAACCAAAAGACCCTATATCCACATTGAAGAAATGTTTGGATAGGTGATAAATGTACAGGTCCAACAGACATTATTTAGAATCAAAGAAAATAGGGGAGGGGAAACAGGAGCAAACAGATCACTCCTCTCTCATCATCTCTTCCTCCTCCTCATCACGGGCTCAACATCATCAACATCTTCATCATCGGCATCATCATGGCATTCATCTACTCTGCTCGTCTCCTCATCAACTGGGTCTCAACCTTTGTTTTCCCTCAGTCTGGCTGGCTGTTTATGCATCAATGTCCCTGCGTTCCACACCCTAAGAACACCCATTCACTGCACAAGCTAGAGCCGAACCTGAGGTCTAGGAGGAACAGGAACCAATACCTAAGCCATGCTGACGACATCAGGAACAGTAAGCAACAGCAATTGAGTCTCACTAACTCCTTTCTCCATTGAACGCATTTGGAGAAATCGAGTGAAATACCCTGTAGCCGGCTCATCACTTCCCCAAGAGTTTCTCTTGGCTCTCCATTCTCTCCAGAACAGCAATTTGACTTGCTGGTTCCTCTGCCTTGGTTTCTTCTTGGAAGTTGGCTTAAGACCTCCAACTGGTCTCAAAACTTAAAACCTTAAAACATCAGCACTCAATAAGCAAGACTTTGGCTTTAGGATAGCTTGTGAACTACGAACTGTGGAATGGTCACTTAGGCTAAACTTTTATCTAAGCAATCGATTGATGATAGAACGATAGGGCAGAGAGTGAATGAGATGAACCATAACAGTTCATGATGTGGTTCAAGCAACAAGGAAGAAAGATTTATTTTAATCTTCTTCTCATCAGGTAGATCAGTACCAATCCATATGCATGCTGTCCCTTCTGAGCTCGAGAGCAAAACTTTGTTACACAAGAAGCAGACCAGCAGCAGGGTTCCTAAGATCAGCAGATTTGAAATACATACTTTTTAGGATCTTTCCTCCAAAACAGAAAATCATAAATTTCATCAGTGTGACCCCTCACCAAACAGGCCAACCAGTCACTAGAATACCTTATCAAAACCTATCCTTGGGATCCCCAATAGATAGAAACAAAGAAACTGACAAACAACTCCAAATACTCTTCCAACATGTAGAACAATAGAACATATCCGAACATGTTTAGATTCACATAAAGTCCCTCACCCCAGAGACATTAGCAGCAGAACAATGCAACAAAGATCCAAACTGATTATTTTCTAGATCAGATAGTGCAGGCACATTGAAATAACCATACTCAACTCTACAACCAGATAAAACTCTAGCACCAAGTCAGTAGAACCAGTAACGGGAGATCTAACAGACTTACTTGACTGAGCAGGGTGGTTTAGCACAATGCCTTCTTGGTTCCCCTTTCAGCAACCAGTTGATTGTTCTTTCCTCTCTTTCTTTACTTCCTTCTCACTCTAAGCGAAGTTCCCTCTGACTGAGAGCCACACAACAGGTTCCCTTCCTTTTCGCCAGTTATTTGAACGCCTCTTCACCCAGAACACCTTCTAAATTCTTGGTTCAAATTTCTTAGGTCTCCATGAAGTTTAAACCTCCTGAGATGAAGCTGTTCCATTGAGTGTGGAACCACACCCTCAGTAGGATTCTCATGAGGCACAACTCCTTGAGCTAATTTTTGAGGTTTTTGATGGTGTTTTCGAAGTGGGTTTTGGTTGAATTTTGGGGAGTAGAAGTTTTTTTGACGAGTCAGTGGGTGGTTTATCGTGGTTTGACTGTCGAGTTGTTGTGTTTGCAGGGTTTTTCATTGAGACCTTTTGGGAAGTGAATGAATCACTAGACTGACTCTTCCTCTACCTTCCCGTGTTGATTTCTAATCCATGCTTTGAAGATCGCGACGAATGATGAAGAACTTGATAACCAGTAATTTGAATTTGAGTAGAAAACAGACACTGAGATGAAAGGAGAGTATAGGATGAAAGGGTGAGCTTAAAAAGGTTAGAACAAGTATATAAGTGGATGAGATCACAAGAATGAGAGTTTGAAGAATATAGCGGTGAGTCAATAACGGCTAGAATTTCGAATTTTAATTTGTAATGATCACTTAATCCATAATACAGTCAACGACTCAATTTAAGGCATTGTAGTGTATGCCTTGAGCAACGAAAGCCAAAGATTAATGAAAAGATAAGATTCTTTCCAACAAGAAAAATCCTAAGTATTTTCCAAAAGATATGAAAATCAACGGAAAACATA
>SNQN01002403.1:7198-42806 GCA_008642245.1 Bassia scoparia | reverse complement strand
TCAGTGTTATTGAAGATGACCATTGGCTATGGCATAAGAGACTTGGACATGTAATTTTTTCTCTGTTAAATAAATTGCAATCTCATGATTTGGTTACTGGTTTACCTAACATCAAATTTGCTGCAGATCATGTTTGTCATGAACGTGCAAAATGTCATGTCAAGTTATCTTTTCAGCCAAAYAAGGTTGTAAGCACTACTAAACCATTCGAGCTTGTACACATGGATTTGTGTCGACCCATGCGTGTGCAAGGTAGAAATGGTCATATTTATGAGTTTGTTTTGGTTGATAATTATTCTCGTTATACTTGGACAGTTTTTCTAAAATTTAAAAAAGAAACTTTTGAGGAATTTGAAATCCTAGTAAAACAAGTCCAAAACAGGATTAATCATTAACTGGTCTCTATCCGATCTGATCATGGTTCTGAATTTGACAATGTCAAWTTTCTAACCTACTGCAATAATCATGGTGTAACTCACAAGTTTTCAGCTCCTAGAACTCCATAACAAAATGGAGTAGTTGAGAGGAAAAATCGCACTCAAGAAGAAATGGCAAGAACTATGCTTCTAGAGAGTGGTTTACCTCAAAACTTCTGTGCTAAAGGTTTGAGTAATTCGTGCTATATTTTAAACAGGGTAATGTTGAGACCATGATAATTGCCAAAAATGGTCACATTTAGGCACTTATTTCTTCTTTATTTTGGACATTTTGTGTGTTTTCGATATCATTTTACTAGCCTTTTGGTTAGATTTCCACTTTGTTTGGTTTTGCAAAGCTTTYTTAGTTTTTCGTGGTTTTTGTAGGTTTTTCCTTGGTTTTCTCTCCTTTTCTATCTTTGTACACTAAATTACAAGCTTTGTAAGTATTTTTCAAGTTGTCTATATGTTCACATGTTGGTGCTAAGCTTTCCAACTTGTTGGTTTGCTTTTGGTTGCTTTAGATGAGCCTTAAGGCACTTAAACCGTTGCTCTAACAACTTCTTCGAGCCATATCGTTTGGTATACGTTGACTTTGCAGGTGAGGCTTTTTGCATTGGAAAGTAGACTCCGAGAGCTTTCCAACAATATATTACAAGCTGCAATCCGAGCACCGAGCAAGAAGTTATGGCCGTTCGAAGTTTGAAAGTTCAGTTGAGGGGTCGCACGCGCATCCAAGTTCGTCCACGCATGTTTGTACGCGCCTGCAAGAAGTTCCAAACTTCCAGAAGGGTTAGCGTGGACTTGCATCTTGGGTTTTGCACGCGCGTCCCTGGCCCGCACGTGCCTCCACCCGCGCCTCGTCGTTTGCGCCTGCAGAACCCCCCTCTATTCCAAAAGCATTTTAGGCGTGACCGCGCATGTCTTGCCCGCACGCGCGTCTGCACGTGCCTTCTGGGCTCGCATGCGCATCCGTATGCGCCTCCCTCGTCCGCGCCTGTAGCCAATCCAGAAGCATTTTACACGCGGCCGCGCATATCTAGGTCCACACGCGCGTCTGCACGCGCTTCCCACCTCGCACGCGCGTCCGGACGTGCGTCCACGTGGCACTCCGGATGTTTACTTCTGCACTTTTGACTTGACTTGGAGGTGTTTTGAAGCACATGTGTAATTTAGTAATGGCAATTTTGTAAATAGTTGAGCTTGTATTTTGGCTTTGTATATATAGTTTTGGGAGATTGAAAACAATAAGAAGTAGAGTAACAAGTAGCAATTAGAGAGTAGAATTTCAGTTTTCTTTTTCATCTTCTTCTTCTTCCTTCAATCCACCATTAGAGAGTAGCTTTGAAGCTTTTGTTTTTGCCCTAGTTTTCTCGATTCTTGCTCAAATCTTACAAGTCTTATATGCTTTTGACCTAAAATTTTGAGGTAATCTCATTTCTTTGCTTAGATTTCAGTTTTATTGTTGTTTGCTCTTGGTTTTGTATGATTTTTGTTTTATGCAATTTTTGTGGGTATTGTTGATACTTGAGTTTTTGATTTCTTTTGTTTCTAGTTTGATAGCCCTTGAGTTTGTGAACGTTTTGATCTTAGTTTTGCTTGTTTTTTATTAGTTTAGAGTTATTTTCTTTGATACCCTCCTATTGTTGAGTTTTCCTTGCTTTCATGGCTTCTTATTCATGCTTTTCACTTGTTTTTCTTGCTATTCTTGTTGTAACAATGTTGTGTGAGTAGTGTAATAGCATAGGAGGCTAGTTGTCCCTTCTATAATCCTTACAATGCCAAGATGATATAATTTGTTCTCTCCAATTATCATTTTTGCCTTGATTTGTGATTTCTCAAGCCTTATTGCTATGGATTTGGCCACCCATTGTTTGTGAGGTGAGAGGTGCTTGATTCATCCCTTTGCAAGGGATTGTGAGGTTTGACTTGGGCATTGGTTTGATTCTTGATTCCTCATTACTAGTAAGAACTTGAGGGGACTTGGGTTTGAACTTGTTTTGAGAGGGTTAATTTACTTGGGAGATGATGTTAATCACAATTCCAAACCATGATTGCAATCACCCTATTTGGTGGAGTTGAACTTACTCTTTGATTGGCATTTCTCTTAACTATGGAAGGTGACACTAGTTACTCCAAAGTGGTTAGAGTATTTGTTTTTCCCCAAAGCTTATTTCAATAGTTTGCTTAGCTAGTTTTAGTTAAATTTTACACTTCAAAGTATGTTTACCACCCAAGCTAGTGTAGTTTAGATTTAAACTCCTTTTGTTACCTTCCTAGAGGATCGACCCCTTACTCACCTCTATGCTTTGGTATAGTTGTTAGTATCGGTATTTAAATTGTGATTTTCCAACGACCCTTTCCGGGGCCCTTCAGACCACTGCTGAAGAAAACTCCTTACGAACTCCTTAGGGGGAGAAAACCAAACATTGCACATTTACGTGTTTTTGGGTGCAAATGCTTTGTACACTATAATGGTAAATCTAGTTTGGATATGTTTGACCCAAGGAGTAATGAGGCTATTTTCTTTGGATACTCTTCTCACAACAAGGCATACAAAGTGTTCAGTAAAAGAACCTTGTGTGTTGAAGAAAGTATCCATGTTCTGTTTGATGAGACTAACATGTTCAGCAAGCATATGCAGGTTGATAATGCTGATAAGTTCGAGATAGGTATGCTGAACTTCACAGGAGATGAGGAAGGAAATGATGCTGAACCAGAATCACCACACAACTCTCTTAGAGAGGAAGAGCCTGGTACAACACAAAATAAATCAAGTAGCTCAAGAGGTAAGGGAAGTAGAAAGTGACTCAGAGGCACATCCACATGAAGGTGACGCAGTTGAGATCACTAAAGGAACTAGTTCACCCATTCAAGATGAAAATGACATAGGGGGAACATGTACCAGACCAAGTTTAACATTGGAAAGTACAAATGAAAACTTTGATAGAAATAAATCTGTTAAGGATAAGCCCTCTCACCCCACTAATCTTATTAGTAGTGATATTAACAAAGGGTGCAGACTAGGAACTCTACATTACAAAACTTTTGTGCATTTTACTCCTTCCTTTCAAATGTTGAACCATCAAATCGACTATAAAATGGCTTTAACAGATCCAGATTGGGTTCTAGCTATGCAAGATGAACTCAATCAGTTTAAGAGAAATCAAGTTTGGCATCTTGAACCCAGGAAGGATCATATGTCTGTTATTGGAACCAAATGGGTATTCAGAAATAAATTGGATGACTTAGGTGTTATATTCAGAAATAAAGCCAGGCTAGTGGTTCAAGGGTTTAATCAATTGGAAGGAAATGACTATGATGAAACCTTTTCTCCAATTTCCCGGCTTGAAGCAATCAGGATTTTAATTGCATTTGCAGCCCACATGAACTTCAAACTCTTTCAAATGGATGTTAAGACAGGCTTTCTTAATGGCTATTTGAAAGAAGATGTTTATGTGGAACAACCCCCTGGCTTTGAGTATAGTGACTTGCCAAACCATGTGTTTAAACTAGATAAAGCTCTTTATGGTCTCAAACAAGCTCCTAGAGCATGATATGAGAGAATTTTCAATTTTCTTCTAGAAAATGGATATAAGAGAGGTTCGGTTGACAAGACACTATTCTTAAAAGACAAGGGAACTGATCTGTTAGTGGTCCAGAACTATGTTGATGATATTTTGTTCGGAGCTACTAATCCCGATTTGTGTGATGAGTTTGCATATTTGATGAAAAGTGAATTTGAAATGAGTATGATGGGAGAACTTGGATTCTTCCTATGGCTTCAAATCAAGCAAACCAAGGATGGAATAATAATTCATCAGCAGAAATATCTCAAGGAGCTGCTGAAGAGATATGGTCAGTAGGACAGCTAATCCTATGAAACACCCATTCCAAGTTCCACAAAATTGAGCCTTGATGAGAAGGGAAAGGATGTTGAGGGTAAGCTATATACAGGTATGATTGGCTTATTACTGTACTTGATAGCAAGTTGGCCAGATATAGTGTTTTCAGTAGGGTTGTGTGCTAGATTTCAAAGCAACCCTAAGGAATCAGAATGGTACTGATGATCTATGTATGTGGTATCGAAAAGGACGCAGTATGATCCTAATTGGATACACAGATGTTGACTTTGCTGGTTTTATTGTGGACATGAAGAGCACTTCTGGAATGACCAATTCCTTAGGTTCTTGCCTCATCTCATTGGGATCTAAGAAACAAAATTCTATGGCTTTATCAGCAGTCGAGTTTGAGTACATTGTAGCTGCTTTGTGTGGTGCTCAACTCTTGTGGATAAAGTCACAACTAAGGGATTTTAGGGTCTGTTTCGGAAGTGTTCCCATTTTATGTGACAATAGAAGTGCTATTAATATTTCGAAAAATCCTATCCAACACTCTAAAACCAAGCATATTGAGATTAGACATCATTTTCTGAGGGACAATGTTGAAAAAAGGTAATGTTGAGTTAGAATTTTGCAGGTCAGAAGATCAACTAGCTGATATATTTACAAAACCTTTGAGCAGAGAAGTGTTCATCAAGCTTCGTACCTTGCTTGGTATGATTAAGATTAGACAATGAGCTCTTAGGTCTTGACTTGCCTCCTTTGGCTAGTCAAAATGATGTCTTCTTTGTATATATTTTTTTCCTATATTGTTTTTTTCTTCATTCTTCTTTCTGTTTTTTAGGGCTAACAAAGTTCTTATGCGATGCTGAACTAATCAATCAAGTACTCATGGTACAATAGCATAAGTCTTGAAAAAGGGTATGTTTGCACAGACTAGTGGCAGAGTACTTGGGAACCAGTTTCTTGAGGCGGTTACTTTCTAAATATTTTATTCTAATTTTAGTCGATTTCAAAATTTGGAATTAATTGCAAAGTCAGGTTGTAATTATGGCAACTGCCACTTGTAAGAACGGATAATTGTTCAAATTTCTTGCGAAATATCCATTGCTTATCAATCTTGCCTAGTTATATATATCTTGCATGTGATCAAAAAAATATTCTGTTCTTCATTTGATCAAGCACTTTCCATTTTTCTTTTCTCTTCCTTGCGGTTATATATTTTTCCTCGCAATTTCTAATTGTTCTTATTCTGTGTTTTTCTCTCTCTGAATTCTTGAGACACAAATTGCTCAGGTTTTCTATTCTGTTTCTTTTGCTCAAATCAGAGTCACAATTTAGTCTCACCATGTCTAAAAGAAGAAGCACTAGGTTAGTTGAGAAGGAAATAACCGAGTCTCCAGAAATCGAGACCAAAACCTCAAACAAGGAGGTTGAGAAGGTAATTGAGTCCTTTGTAAAGGAAATTCTGGAAGAAGAAGTTAAGGATGAAGAGGAGGAGCCAATAATTAGGAGGAATTAAAAGAAGGCTACAACCACCAAAACCAGCACTCCAAAAGCCACCACAAAATCCACCACCACAAAAATTGCAATTCCCAAAGCCAGCTCCAAAACTGTCAAAACCGCAACTCCAAAACCCACAAAAACCACCAATCCCAATAAGCCTATCTCACCCAAACAAAAGATTACTACAACAAAATCGGTGAAGCACTCTAAATCGGAGGAATAGGAGAAGGTGGAAGAGGTTGAAGAAAAGGAGTCTGAACTGGTTAGAGTCTGAACCGGTTGAACAGGAGGTTGAAGAGGAAGTTGAAAAGGAAGATGTTATTGGTGTGATGAGAAAAGAGATGAACGCCAAAAAGGTAGCATCAAAAAATCATCAACCAAATCGGTTAAGGTGGTTTAGAAGGAAGTTGTGAAGGAAGTACCCAAAACCACCACTGCAAAACAACCAGCCAAAACCACCACAAAATCCAAAACCCCTACACCTAAGACCACTCCCAAACTAGTGGAGAAGAAGAAGGAAAAAGAGGGTGCTGCTGTTGAAACTGATGTGGGTTTGGGCTCAGAGGAACAGACTACTGCTAGCAAAGTGTTACGAGTAAAGACAGTTTCCAGGATGGGTGCTGAAGCTTCCAAAGGCAAAGAAGTGATGGCAGGACCACACCTAGACCACTCCCCTGTGGACAAAAAGAGAGAGCAATCTGTACTAACCATTTTTGAGGGCCCAAAGCCCAAGAAAAGTAAGTCTATCAGTCCTCAACCTTTGTAAGATCTTTCTGATAGGCAGATTCTAGTTGGTTTCTCTATTGCTAAGAGTTGGGTAGAATAGAAGTTCTTGCATAAAATTAGAGATGCCCTAGATTTTCAAAAATGGTCTGTGCTGTTTATGAGTCAAAGGTCAAATACAAGGCAAAAATATTTTCTTTCGGTTTTCTCGATAATCTCAAAGGTTTTCAAACAAGTTACGCTGGCGATTCTCATGCTTTTTGTTTCTCATCATGTTCCTCACATTTTTCTGAATCCGCCAGTATTTTTAAATTATTTTTCTGATTTTTCTATGATTTTCTATGAATTTTGCAATGTTTAAATACGCAGAATACGCAGAAAATACATGAATAATTAGAAAATATGCGGAATGTTCTAGAATCTCCTAGAAATATACTTTCTTGCGAAAGGAGGCGTCTAGAATAATCCGTAATCTTAGAAAATCGAGACATATGGCAAAGAATTATTCCGAATTAAAATATTTCAGATTTTTGGTAAAAAATATATACGCAGAAGCCTGCGTATATACGCTCCTAGGAGCGTATATACGCAGGGTTTTGAGGAGCGTATATACGCTGAGGAGCAGCGTATATACGCTGCCTTTGAGCGTATATACGCTGCTCCTCAGCGTATATACGCTCCTTTTTTTCCTCCGCGCCTATAAATACGTGCCTTGCCTCCGACTTTGAACACACGATTTTCGACACGATTTTCGACACGACTTCCAACTTCCAACTTCTAATTTTACGATCTAAGCATTCTCTCTCTCATTCACAAAACTCTTTCACAAATACACATAAACACGAGTCTTTTGCGTTCTTTCGATTCGTTTTGACAAGCGAAAACAAGGTTGAATTCTGAGATTACTCACCAATAATTCTCTTTCACTTTCTTTTAACTTGATTAACCATTATTATGAGTTTTAATGTAATTTACACAATGTAGAAACCGACTTTTAATCGTTTCATGTAAATATGTAGGTTTTTCATAATGTTTTCATTGTTTTGGTTTTCGTTCTTTTTATTTCATTTTCATTATTATTATCACTTGTCAATACTAACAATTTCTTATCCTTGTATAGCGATTCAAGGCGAAAGATTCATTGCGCTCGTTTTTCATCATGAACTAACATTTGTTTTGTTTGTCTTTACATAGCAATTCAAGGCGGAAGATTCGTTTCGTTTCGTTTTACAAACTAACCTTTGTTTTGTTTGCAGATTTAGGGTAAGATTGGTTTGTATATATATTTTGAAGTTCATATACTTCATATTGTCATTGTTGTATAATTTGTATATATTTTGCTAAACAAAGACCGGAAATTATGTGAATCACTTTAAAGTCAGATTAACTATGGACAACCTGGTTTTTAGGCACCGTTTTAACATGATTAATACAAAGTGGTCACAATTTCTAGGTTAGGTAGTTTCTTGTACATAATAGAAACACACTTTCATAGTAATCTTTAGGATTAGTACGCTTCTAAGGTGCTAAAGATGTAAGTTATGTGCATTCAATAACCGTGATGAATGGAATTGCAATGAGACCGAGTAGAGGCCGCTACATGCGGGCGAATTGGGTTACAAATCTGATTCGTACCATGTCCCCGAACCCACGAACTGGTTACTGGATCAGAACGTGGGGCCATTAATTTGGCACCAACGTTTCGGGCGTCCGTGAATAACCTTTATAGGCACGGTGGCGACTCCCCTTACTCGACAACACTACCCCAACGCACTCACGTGCGGGTTCCGTGGCTCAAGCCCACACAAAGCACCTCGATGTAGTACCAAGCCGCGCGCCCGCTATACGCGAGGGTGCGGCCCACGTCCTACAGTTCTTATTTACTGTCTCATGGAACATATTCCTGTCAATCTCCCTGCTATGGTTCTTGGACACATGTTCTGCTGTGTTGAGAAGGCAAAACATGCTCTGCCTTATGGTGGTTGGCTGACCTTAGTGTTCAATCATTGGAAGATTTCCATGGTGGGAGATTATGGAACAATGTCCCATCTCACCAATCAGATTATAATTCAGAAAGGCATAAGCTATGTAGGTGAAATTTTGAAGATGAAGGATGAAGTTAAAGGGAATACAGCAGGTGCAAGGACCAGTACCGAATCAGTTTAGGCAACTTATGCCTTGGTGAAGCAATTGAGTGACCAGAGCACAATGATGCAATCAATAATCAACGATGTCTTTCAACTCTGTACTTCCCTTTAAGAATCCTACAAGAGGGTTGAGGTTCGCCTTGACCAAGCTGGCATTCCAGGTTAGGAGGATTCTGCAGAGAAGGAAGAGTCTTCCCAAGCTGATGAGGAGGATGAAGATGTAGTTTCTGAGAATGAGGAAGAAGAGGAAGTGGAGGAAGAAGAAGATGCTTCATAGGACCTCGAGGTGGAGGATGATGATGCTGAGATTGGAAATGACTTTGGAGCTGATTAAATTGCCTTTTTTCTTATTCTATATTACTGCTAACCCCTCTGATTTTAAAAAATCTCTATCACTAGTTTCCCCTCTCCCAAATTACAAAACATTATTCTATGTTATTTTGTTTCCTACTTGTCTGTAATAACTATTTAAGTAGGACTATTACTTTTGCTACTATTTGCAGGAACACTTGGTAGCATCAGCATCTCTAGAATGCTGTTTGAGCTACCTAATTAGTTTTAACTTAAATATAATTAGTAGTTACCACTACTGGTTGTTTTTCTGTTATGTTAATTTATTCCTTCAATTGTTTTGATGATGCCAAAAGGGGGAAAGCAGGTGAAGTTATGATCTATTTCCACCTATCTCAGGGGGAAGAAGGTCACTTGAGTTTTAATCTGTGTGTGTTGCAGCAACTAGAGCAAGGTTAAAGACCTTGTTAGAGGTGACAGACCACTCTGGTCTGAAAGTAAGTGTATTCCATACACTTTACTTCTACTCATCCTAATGGCTTGGAAACAAGTCTGAATAATTGTTGTTCTTATTGCGAATGCATGTTTAAGTCTAAGAGCTCCGAGTCTAATTAGTATCTATCCTTGTACTTAGTAACTCTTTCTTAAACCATTGTCAGTTAGTTGTGAACTGGTGTACTTGTAAATTATGAATAATCTGCAGGAACAGTACCAGACCAGTTCCTTGGGTTCTTGAAAGAACTCAAACTTTTGAAAAAGTTCCCAAACTAAATGATGTCTTTTGCAGGGGGAACTTCATGGTTTGTCATCATCAAAAAAGGGGGAATTTGTTATGTTCCCACCTTGAGTTTTGAATGATGACAAACCACTTTGAACTAAATTGTATATGTAAGTTCTATTTGCATGTGCAGATAAAAGTCTCAAGTTCAAAGGTTGTATAGATGAAGCTTATGAAGCTACATCTCGAAGATTGCATGATGACCAAGCCTTCAAAAGTTATAGATTTAGGTCTTAGTTGCAATGTAAGTAGTTTTGGATTGACAAAATGCACTATAAAGGTCAGTATTAAAGAGTTGAGTAAGTTGGATATAATAAGTAATCTCGGTTTCTTATTATAGACAACTTCAAGTAAATTTAGTAGACTAGAACAGTTTGGGAACAGTTCCAGACCAGTCCTCTCAAGTTTACTTCCTAACATCCGTATTTTTGGAAAGTTTATTTCCGCGTAAAATTGATTTTGAAAATAAACGGATGGAAGGGTTATTGTGCAAGAAAGCTTCTTAAGTATGGAAAGTATATTGTTGAGTTCATAAGCTGATTTTATTTGATTGCAAATAACATCAGTAGGATATAATTTCTGTTAAATATTATCTTATTTCCAAGGAAAATATATTCTCATGATCTCATACAATATACTTACCAAAGGCTTACTTAAGTGGACTTAAGGCACACAAACCCTAACACTTTTGCACGAGCCTTTTACGTGAATTAAAGTTGCAAAAGCTCTCTCTTCAAAAATTGACCTAGCATTAATCCATTTCTACACTTAGGTTTTAATTTACTCTCATTCCTAGCATTAAGGTTATTTTGTATTTCAGAGACAAAGTGTTGTCAAGTGAGCAGGTTGTGAGTTCAATTTGCTGGGGAACTTGGTCGGGGATCATGTTCATTTGAATCACCACAGTTGGTGATTGGGTAGAACTTCCATAGGTGGAAGTTGGGGAACTGTTTGTGCAGAGGTGCATAATCGGATTGATTGTACTCTTTTTGTTAATCAGAGGTGAGTGAGTGGAGGACATAGACTTATTAGAAGTCGAACCTCAATAAATCTTGGTGTTGTTTATTTCTCGCATTACTTTCCGCTGCTTAAGGATTGGTTCTTAACTGGTCTTAATTAATCGAAAAATTTACAACATACACACAATACTCAATTCACCCCCCCTCATGACTTTAATCTGTACTTTCAGTTAGCTTCCGGAACCTTCCAAGGACATGGATTTCTCCCTAAGCATGTCCACATTCACCCCTATTTTCTCATGCATGACACACACTCGTACAAGCAAGAAATAATTTTCATCCTTAATTAAAACCGACAAAGTAAAGTTTTTTAGGCAAATTTGGACAAGTAAAAGAGGCAAAATCGTGGGTGCAATTACGCCCAAAATCTTGTATTTTTTAGTCTTTGCCTATAAGTATATGACCCCCCTGGTTTCAGTCACAACTTTGGACAACTTATACCCACACTTCATAAGGCTCCTTTATGCCCGATTTCTCCGAGTCTCTCTTTACAAAAACTCTCTCAAATTCACTCACAAATTCATTACACACAATTTCTTTTCACATTCAATTCAAGTTCTTTCAAAAGATCTTTCAAAGGTTCTTTAAGGTTCGATTTGGGTTCTTCAAAGGTTACAAGGGTTCTTAAGGGTCCGAAGCTGATAAGTGCCAAAAATGGTCACCTTTAGGCACTTATTTCTTCCTTATTTTGGCCATTTTGTGTGTTTTCGATATCATTTTACTAGCCTTTTGGTTAGATTTCTACTTTGTTTGGTTTTGCAAAGCTTTGTTAGTTTTTAGTGGTTTTTGTAGGTTTTTCCTTGGTTTTATCTCCTTTTTTTTATCTTTGTACATTAAATTACAAGCTTTGTAAGTATTTTGCAAGTTGCCTATATGTTCACATGTTGGTTCTAAGCTTTCCAACTTGTTGGTTTGCTTTTGGTTGCTTTAGTTGAGCCTTAAGACACTTAAACGGTTGCTCTAACATCTTCAAGCCATATCTGTATGTATGCTTTGAGTTTGCAGATGAGGCTTTTTGCATTGGAACGTAGACTCCAAGAGCTTTCCAACGATATATTAAAAGCTGCAATCCGAGCACCAAGCAAGAAGTTATGGCCGTTTGAAATTCGACAGTTCAGTTTAGGGGTCGCATGCGCGTCGAGGTTCGTCCGCACGTGTTTGCACGCGCCTGCAGGAAGTTCCAAGCTTCTAGAAGGGTTTTTTGCGCGGACGCGCGTCTTGGGTTTTGCACGCGCGTCCGCACGCGCCTCCACCCGCACCTCATCGTCCGCAGCCATTCCAAAAGCATTTTATGCTTGACCGCGCATATCTGGGTCCACACGTGCATCTACACGTGCGTCCCACCTCGCATGCGCGTCCGAATGTTGACTTCTGCACTTTTGACTTGACTTGGAAGTGTTTTAAAGCACATGTGTAATTTAGTAATGGCAATTTTGTAAATAGTTGAGCTTGTATTTTGGCTTTGTATATATAGTTTTAGGGGAGAGAAACTAAAGAACATAGAATAGAACGAGAAGAGTAACAAGTAGTAATTAGAGAGTAGAATTTCAGATTTCTTTTTCGTCTTCTTCTTCTTCCTTCAATCCACCATTAGAGAGTAGCTTTGAAGCTTTTGTTTTTGCCCTAGTTTTCTCAATACTTGCTCAAATCTTACAAGTCTTATATGCTTTTGACCTAAAATTTTGAGGTAATCACATTTCTTTGCTTAGATTTAAGTTTTATTGTAGATTGCTCTTGGTTTTGTAGGATTTTCGTTTTATGCAATTTTGTGGGTATTATTGATACTTGAGTTTTTGATTTCTTTTGTTTCCAGTTTGATAGCCCTTGATTTTGTGAACGTTTTGATCTTAGTTTTGCTTGTTTTGGAGTAGTTTAGAGTTGTTTTCTTTGATACCCTCTTGTTGTTGAGTTTTCCTTGCTTTAATAGCTTCTAGTTCATGCTTTTCCTTTGTTTTGCTTTCTATTCTTGTTGTTGTGTGAGTAGTTTAGTAGCTTAAAAGGCTAGTTGTTTTTTCTATAATCCTTACAATGCCAAGACGATATAATTTGTTCTCTCCAATCATCATTTTTGCCTTGATTTGTGATTTCTCAAGCCTTATTGCTATAGATTTGGCCACCCATTGTTTGTGAGGTGAGAGGTGCTTGATTCATCCCTTTGTAAGGGATTGTGAGGTTTGACTTGGGCATTGGTTTGATTCTTGATTGCTCATTACTAGTAAGAACTTGAGGGGACTTGGGTTTGAACTTGTTTTGAGAGGGTTAATTGACTAGGGAGATGATGTTAATCACAATTTCAAACCATGATTGCAATCACCCTATTTGTTGGAGATGAACTTACTCTTTGATTGGCATTTCACTTAACTATAGAAGGTGACACTAGTTACTCCTAAGTGTTTAGAGTATTTGTTTTTCCCCAAACTTATTTCAATAGTTTGCTTAGCTAGTTTTAGTTAAATTTCACACTTCAAAGTATGTTTACCACCCAAGCTAGTGTAGTTTAGATTTAAACTCCTTTTGTTAACTTCCTAGAGGATCGACCCCTTACTCACCTCTATGCTTTGGTATAGTTGTTAGTATCGCAATATAAATTGTGATTTTGAGAGCACCATTTAGGTTTTCAAATGACCCTTTCCGGGGCCCTTCAGAAGCATCATTCTCAATCAAAAGCCCCGTGTTGCAAGGTTAGTATGAGGCCAATGTCTGAATTTTTCAACCCCCTTTTGCATGCTTGTTAGAAATTTGACTTTCTATGTAATTGGCATGTAATATTGATTAACAAACTATTTGACATGAATTAAAATCAACATTAGACACAACTTATAATTCTTGGTGAATGCTTGCATTCTTGCAAATCACACTATTATTATGTCTTAAATAAGACCGGCAAATTACATGTTCTCATGCCTAATAAGACTAATTATTGGACAAATTGGCTTTTAGGAACCTTGAATAGGGATCTAAACAACACATGTTGCAACAACAAGTTAGTCCTGTATGCATATATTTCTGTTAAACAACCCGCCTAGAAATTTGCATGCTTAGGGTTAAAACGGAAGTATGTTTGTTGCTATCTTTTCGACAATGGACTCGCAATGACCGAGTAGAGGCCGCTAGACGCGTGGGAGGGGGGGGTGTTGTGCACTACTTCACCCTTACCCTTGTCCCATAATCCAGACCTTTGGTGCATTACCAGACATGGAGTCCTTTGTCTTGCTTTATTAAATTATAGGCAAGGCTAAAACCAATTTTCGCAGCTTCCCAAAAGAAGTGCGGTGGCGACATCTTCTACTTGTTTCGAGTATAAACACACAACTCAAGGCATACTCACACTATTGAAAAGCAAGAATTCAATTTCGCAAAACTCGAGTCATCAACTAATTGTACGCCCAAAGCAGAGGGACCGTACCTAATCCAGCTCGGTGATGCCTTGGCGCTCGTATAGATTTTTGGCGACTTCACTAGGGAATTCACTAAAGCTTTTATCTTTAGGGATGTGTGCACAATACTCGAAGTGTTATGCGAATTCAGCGTCTTGAAGAAGACATGTGTTAGGCATCCGACATTACGCGATACTTAGGTCGTTGGCACTTTGTATCCGCTTTTTAGGCAACACGTCTCATATAAGTGTGTTTTACACTTGAGACAAGACCGGGGAGTGGGGGTGGGAGCTCGCTTAAGATTGGCGCTGGTGCACTACCTATGTAACTAATTCTTAAGCTTGATGGTCATCCCCACCATGACGCGCGGCTGCGTGCCCTACAAAGCCGTAATGGTTTAGACCTCCTTTGGCCATCATAGCAGGCTGGATGTGTTAAGGACCGTTCTAAGCCTAGTCATGGGACCGTCTTGGACACCCGGATTGACCAATTCGAAAATGTAGCAACATACTCTAGGTGACTTGACTGTTTCATTTTCATTTTGCATATAGGGCTCCTGCTAGTGTGACGACGTGCTATGTGTTTTTAGCTTACTAGGGGCACTCACAATAAGAGGTTTGTCATAGGGTGTGTAGGTGAGGTTTAAGGTTTGAATTTCAAATCTCTTATTGTTGGGGATAGTTGATGGGTTTGAAAGTTGAGAGGGGTTTGAAATGTTGATAGGGGTTTGTATGGGTGAGGTGGAATTTAGGCCGGGTATGGGTTGTAAAATAAATAGGGGAAATAAAATGAAGTTCGGTAAAAGTTAGGAAATAAAAAGGAAAATAAAATATTGGGTCCTACCAACAAATCCCTATAAGGTTTGAACTATTGTTGGTGAAGGGTTTGTTATGTGAGTGGTTAGTTTGTGTGAGGTTGGTGTGGCAAGACTTTAAACCTCTTAGAGGTGTGAACTATTGTGAGTGCCCTAGCCCCTAAGGACCTTAGCTTTGCATACGAAACAACAAATGAGTCATGTAGCAGTCTTATATAGCAAATGGTCATTCCTTAGGTGTCGTAATGTCGAAATTGTTGTACACTAGAATCGTTTAGGCTTTACGTCTTTTGCATCACAATTGTAAACGAGCGGTGAAACTCGTGATTCGCCTTTAAAAAAAAAGAAAAAATAAAAAAAAAATCGGAAAAACGAAAAAAATTGAAAATAAATAAAGGCGAAAAATAGATTTTAGCGTTCATGGATATTCATTTTTGAGTCAAGTCAATAGGCAAGGAATGATCACTATTAGGTTATGCATTGAGTCTAGTCAAGGAAGCAAGTCATGCATTGTTATCCAAAAGTCGAGTCTACTACACTCTCATGTAGGATAGAGTCATCTACACGGCAACTTCGTAAGTTGGCAAGGCTAGCTCGTGAGGCACCTCAAGTCTAGGTCCTCCAATTCCTCAACACCACAATGGGTGAAGATAATGATGTCGTAGCTGAAGTGCAAGCCACCATTCAGAGTTTGCAAACCAAGTTTGCTGCACTTGAGCAAGCCAAATCATCCGAGGTTACACTCAAGAACCTTGAAAAGATGGTCCTGAAGGTAACCAACAAGAATGCGTACTTTGAGGCACCTGGACTCGAGGATGTCTCTAAAAAAATTACCAAGAAGTTTTCTCCAACGGACTTGCCAAAGTTCAAACTGAATGATGACACTAGATTCCATCTCAAAGGATTTAGGGCCACCATGTCACTTAAGGGAATCGATGTTGCTCCATTCCCTAAAATTTCTTTTCTCTTTTCCATTCTTTTCTTAGCCTTTCATGTGCTTCGACTTCGATGATGAAATGCTAATCAACACATGACCTCACAAATAAATGAAAAAAATTAAAAAATAAAAAAATTGAATAAATTGGACATGCTCGAGAGGCCATCTTTCATAACTCCAAAAAAACATCCTTCTCCCTCCATGCACCCTATCACAAGTACAAATCAAAACAAAATTGATTGCAACTCCTTTGAGCCTTCTTATACAAACAAATACAAAAGAAGCCAGTTTCCTTCACACCCACATTATCCTACCCTTCAAGGTGTCAAAGCGGAACAAAGCAAAGAAAAACAAAGTAGAAACAAAAGACAAGCTGTGGTTTAGGCAATACGAAAAAGAAAAGAAAAAGAGAGATCCAGAAAAAGTTATAAAGTTTAGACCCAACTTCACAAATTGCAAAAATCACAGAGAAATATCAAAGCAAATGCAAAAGCGAACATACATTGCAGCAAGTTCGTCAAAAGCCTCACACCCCACACCTAGCCTACATTACAACAAAAATGCCCTATCCATATAAGCATTGTCCAAGCCTAGCTAGGCCGAGTTCGCACAAGGTTTTGTCCTAAGCAGAATGAGACATCATTAGAACACACGACCTCACGGACTACGATCGGTTTGATTCCACTTGGATACGTAGGTAGCCTCACCCCGAGGTTCGACGAAATTAATATAAACAAAGAGGTAATTTATCGTGTTTGTGGATACCTAAATTTGTCCCTAGCCCAAGACGTTCAATGATAAGACACCCCTCGCAACACACAAGTCAAATCAAGAGAGCTAGGACCCTAACAGGCCCTAAAAAAGGCAAATTCCCTTGCACCGAACACCTCTTCCAGGTATTTAGCACCTCAAAAAGTAAGTTTTAATTTTCAAATAATTTTAACTTATTTTAGACCTTTTTCTAGAATTTTTCAGCATTTTTCTAAGGTTTTTTGCGTTTCTTAGGAGTTTCCGATAATTTAATTAATATTTCAATAATTAATTATATTATCAAAACAGCTCCAAAATTCATGAAATTTTAACACAAAACACTAAATTTCACAAGGAATTGTTACACATTTTTTCCATCATTTTTCAATTTATGGTTTAATATTTAAGAATTTCTTAAGAAAAAATGTAAAATCGAGCACATTGGGCCAAATATCCCGAGAATCGCAATAAAATCAACTGCAATCATATAAAATATATAAAATCACGCATATACTTTATATGATTTTATCTTGATTTTATTTCATTACGATCTCACAATTCAAGGCAAGGTGAATCAGGCAAAAATCGAGTAAGTGCTGGGCGCAATTGCGCCCAGTTTTTGGTGTAATTGCACCCATGACTTACCCCTTTTGGCCGATTTCGACCCTTTTCTACAAATACGAGACCCCCTCATTCATTTCAACAATCTTTGGACGGCTTTTACTTTCTCACTCTCTTGTCCAACTCTCTCTCACTCTCATACTCACTCACAAATACATTCAAACACATTCAAATACTCTTTCGCATTAGATCTAGGAGGTCTTCAAGGTTTCTAAGGCTCGACAAGGGTTCCTGAGGGTCGAAGCTACGTCCTTGGTCTTCGACATCGTGTCCCAAGGTAGGTTTGAGGCCAACGTCTCAATTCTAAACCCCCTTTTGCATGCTTGTTTAGAGATTCGACTTTTTATGTAACTTTGCATGTAATATTGATTTATAACAATTCAGCAATTCTGTGAAATAATGGACTGCTTGCATGCTTGTCTCACACCTATAATATGCTTTAACAAAGACCTTCAAATTTTGTGTACTCACGCCTAATAAGATAACAATGGACAACTGATGTTAGGCTTCTAGAATACGGAATTAACAACACATGCCACAACAAACTAGACACTATTTGCATTGTATTCTGTGAAACAACCCACCTAGTAACTTTGCATGCTTAGGGTTTAAAACGGAAAATAATTTGTTGTTATCTTTCAGACAATGAACTCGCAATAACTAAGTAGAGGCCGCTACACGCGGGGGGGTGTTGTGCACTACTTCACCCTTACCCTTCTCCCCTAATCCAGACCTTTGGTGCACTACCAGATATGGTGTCCTTCGCCTTACTTTACACAAATTATAGGTAAGGCTTAAAACGGGTTTCGCAGCTTCCCAAACGAAGTGCGGTGACGACTTCCTTTACTCATTTCGAGTATAAACACACAACTCTAGGCATACTCACAATATGAAAAAGGCAAGAATTTAATTCTGGCAAACAAATTGAGCCGCCCTTAAATTGTACCCCCCGGAGCAATGGCGTCGACCCAGTCCGGCCCGGTGACGCCCCGACGCCCGTACAGTTTTCTGGCAACTTCACTGGAAATTCACTAAAGCTATTACCTTTAGTGATGTGTGGGTAATACTCGAATTGTTATGCGATTTCGGCTTCCATAATAAGACATTGTGTTTAGGCATCCTGGATTACACGGAACTTAGGTCGTTGGCACTGAGTTTTCATTTTCTAGGCTCACTTCTCATATAAGTGTGTTTTACACTTGAGACAATACCAGGGGGGCTCGCTTAAGATTGGCGCTGGTGCACTACCTATGCAACCAACTCTTAAGCTTGATGCCCATCCCCACCAAGACACGCGGCTGCGTGCCCTACAAAGCCGTAATGGTTTAGACCTCCTTTGATCATCACAGTGGGCTAGATGTGTTAAGGGTCATTCTGAGCCTAGTCATGGGACCCTCTTGGATACTCGGACTGACCCGTTCGATAACGTAGCAACTGACTCTAGGTGGCTGGACTTTTGTTTTTCTTTTTCTTATAGGGATCATGCTAGCGTGACAACGTGCAACGTGCTTTTTGATTAAGGACCCTAGCTTTGCATACATAACAAACAAGTCATTGAGTCATGTAACAGTCCTCATATAGCAAGGTGATCGTTCCTTAGGCGTCGTAATGTCGAAGTGGTTGTAAACTAGAATCATTAGGCGTTATGTCTTTGTTGAGTCATGCAATGGTAAACGTTCGTTGGACCTTTCAACTTCGCCTTTCCAAAAAAGAAAAAAACAAAACAAAAAAAAAAACGATGACAAAAACCAGTGAAAAATGAAAATAAAAGGCGAAAGGCAAATTTCTGACGTTCATGCACTTTTGCATTTTTGAGTTAGTCAATAGGCAAGGGAATGATCACCCATAAGACATGCCTTGCATCACAGGTTTGAATCGACATGGAACTTAACTTTTGGTCCATGTGGAAACAGGGTAGGCATGAACGGTTGAGCTCGTAGACACAGGGTTCGTTCCATAGTTTTCAGACAACACTCCGTCAATCAATACCATTGAACTAATGGCCGCGGAAAACCTTCACATCAACTAGGTCATGAAAAAATTGGACTCATTCGATGCACGAATCACTTTGCTAGAGTTCGATGTGCTCGAAGCTCTCATTGACAAGGTCCCAGACACTCGAACGAGTGATGAGCTTAAGTATAAGATGTTGAAAGACCGATCGAATCGCTGGCCTCGACAGACTTGGCAATTAGTTGGTCAACATAATTGACCCTCTCTCTACACGAATGCACCCTCTTGGGGAAGAATTTGAAACACTCAAAGTGGTAACAAACTCAAACTGTGCTCGGACCCCGAGACTACCGACCTTGACCATTCAATCTAGCTTGACAACTCCACAACAATCTTACCCATTGAAGGGAGTCCTATAAAATTCTACGAGTTTAAGCACGACTTCTCAAAACAAGCATTACGATCCTTAACATTAAAGAAAAAAAGAGGTCGTCAGCCTCCTATACCTCCTAAAGTGTGAAGGGAGGTTCTTCAAAAGTGCAAGTACTCTCGTCTTGATTTCTCTACTGCACGAGAATTTGAATACTTGAGGGCTAAAGGGGTTGTCAAACCCATGAGATCAACTCCTGATCCGGCTCCCGAAGAAAGACTCGTGTGGTGGAACCCGGACAAATACTGCAGATATAATCAAGGTCGTGGCCATGATCTCGAAGGTTACTTCACCTTTAGGAACAATTTACAAGATGTGATCAACGCAAGGGAAAAGTTGAGCGAGGAGGTCAATATCTGCATGCTTGAAGAAAAAGAAACCTCTTTCGACCCTTCCATCTTCATAACACCAATTCATCAAACAAGCCAAAAATCGGTTGCACTAACCGATGGACGCTTCATTACAGCACGAGGAAAGCATTCAGTCAGTTTGGTTCCACCTCCGTCAAAGGAAGTCTCAGATGCCTATTCTATGGGCGCCGGGATATCATCGGGCTGGACTGGGTCCGGTCCCTCTGCTCCGGGGGTATAATTCAAGGGCGGCTCGGTTTGTTTGCTAGAATTGAATTCTTGCTTTTGCATATTGTGATTATGCCTAGAGTTGTGTGTTTATACTCGAAATGAGTAAAGGAAGTCGTCACCGCACTTCTTTTGGGAAGCTGCGGAACCCGTTTTAAGCCTTGTCTATAATTGCATAAAGCAAGGCGAAGGACTCTATGTCTGGTAGTGCACCAAAGGTCTGGATTAGGGGACAAGGGTAAGGGTGAAGTAGTGCACAACACCCCCCTGCATCTAGCGGCCTCTACTCAGTTATTGCGAGTTCATTGCCCGAAAGACAACAACATTCAGTTTTTCGTTTTAAACCCTAAGCTTGCAAACTTACTAGGCGGGTTGTTTAATAGAATACTATGCAAATAGTGTCTAGTTTGTCGTGGCATGTGTTGTTAATTCCGTATTCCAGGAGCTTAATGTCGATTGTCCATAATTATCTTATTAGTTGTGAAACAGGAAATTTGCAGGTCTTTGTTAAACCATATTATAGTAGTGAGACAAGCATGCAAGCACTCGTATGAGGAATTTAAAGTTATGCCTTAACGTAGCTTTTAATTTGAATTGCCAAATCTTTGTTAATCAATATTACATGCAAATTACATAGAAAGTCGAATTTTTAAGCAAGCATGCAAAAGGGGGTTTAGAATTGAGACGTTGGCCTCAAACCTACCTTGGAATACGATGTCGAAGACCAAGGACGCTGCTTCGGACCCTTAGGAACCCTTGTCGATCCTTTAGAACCCTTGAAAACCTCCTAGATCTATTACAAAAGAACCTTTGAATGTGTTTGATTGTGTTTGAATGTGTTTTAAGAGAGAATAAGAGAGAGAAAGAGTTGGACGAGTGAGAGAGTGCATGTCCAAAGAGCCAAAAGTTCTTTAAATGAATAGGGGAGGCTCCCTATTTATAGGCAAGTGTCGAAATCGGCCAAAACAGGCAATTTTTGGGAGCAATAATGCCCCAAACTGGGCGTAATAGCGCCCAAAACTGGGCGCAATTGCGCCCAATATCAGCTTGGATTTCGGCCGATTTTCCTTGCCTCGAATAGCGTGATTGCGATGATATAATATCATAATACAATAGTACGTGCTTTTATACGATTATTATCTGATATTATTGCGATTCTATCAGACATTATTGCGATATTCGAGATTTCTTTACCTCAAATAGTGAGATTGTAATGAAATAATGTCGTAATATGATCGTATAAAATATATACGTGATTTTATACGATTATAGTTGATATTATTGCGATTATGGCTAATATTATCACGATGCTCGAGATTTTCGGCTTCCTCACGACGCGTGTCTCGAGGCGAAATTTCCCGGGATGGCCCGCTTTGCTCGGTTTTGCATTTTTGCTTAAGAAATTCATAAATATTAAACTATAAATCGAAAAATTATGGAAAAAATATGTGAAAATTCCTTGTGAAAATAGGTTGTTGTGCTAAAATTTTATGAATTTTGGAATGTTTTCATAATTTAATTAATTATCGCAAAATTAATTAAATTGTTGAAAATTTTGAAAATTGTTGAAAATTGCCAAAAATACTTAGAAAAATTCAGAAAAATTCTAGAAAAATGTTTAAAAATAAGTTAAAATTATTTGAAAATTAAAACTTATTTTTTGTGGTGCTAAATACATGAAGTAGGTGTCCAGTGCAAGGGAATTTGCCTTTCTTTAGGGTCTGTCAAGGTCCTTGCTCTCTTGATTTGACTTGTGCGTTGCGAGGGGTGTCTTATCCTTGGCCATTTTGAGCTAGAGACAAATGTATGTATCTACAGAAGCCCCCACTTTGGCTGAGTTTGCAGAGAGTAAAATCTCGTAAAACGAAAGCCAAAGTACCCGGTACCTGCAAAACAAATGCGTTAGTTTTACCTGCACCTGCGGTTGCATGTTGCTTGCTTGCTTCTTTCTATTGCTAATACTTTTGTTTACGTTTCCACCTATGGTTCTGATTCCACCGGGGCTCCGTGCTTTGATCTTTGGGGGGAATTTCCACCTATGGTTCTGATTCCACTAGGGATTTTCTACTAACAGGTTGTCCGCCTCGATACTTCCGTTAGGACTTCCTGGGGAACTATTATCTCAATGTCCACTCCGATGCCTCCGTTAGGACTTCATTGGGAATTACTACGGTGTCAGTATCGATGCCTCCGATTAAACTTCTTTGGGGAAAATGAAATGATGTCTATATCGATGCATCCGTTTGGACTTGCTGCTTGCTTGAACTATTTTAGCCCATCTCAGCTAGTCGTCCGGGAAGATTAACATACTCGTAACGCAGCGTAAAGTCATGATCGCGTATAGCGAATGTCTTTTTGCTGGTGCATGCTTGATCTGTTGTATCCCATCTTGGCTAGTCGTCCGGGAGAACTAAAATGGAGGTTATGTCGCGTATAGCCACAATTACGTATAGCAACGTCTTTTTGTAAATGCTTGCATTGCATATACACAATCGGGCTAACTTCGACTGGAGAATGTGTGCTCTGACTTTGATTTGCTTTCAACCTTCACTTGACCGTGGATATTGCTTTCTTGTGACTTTGCATTTGCTTATGGCTTGTCGTAGCTTCGTAGATGTATTTTTGTAGCGATTCAATGACTTTCGGGCCCATTTTGCTTGCTTAGGGGCATTTTTGTCATTGTGCATGACTTTGAAAGTTGGTTGGAATTCTCAGGAAATACCAATGACATTTTAACTCAACGGGCTTCACGCGTACACAAGTGGGCCGACGAGAAAGCTCGAAAAACGAGCCAAAAATAGGCCGAATCTGGGCGCAATTATGCCTAGAATTCAGCTTAGTTTGGCTGAATTTCAAGGCCTTTTAATGGCACTTTGCCTCATTTGTCATTTGCTCTTTGCTTTGTTTGGTGCAAGCTCTCTCTAAACTCCATTGCTACACCTTGGAATTGCTTGGAAAGGCTTTGTTTGCTCTTCAAATCCCAAATTAGAGTAAGTTTACTACTCCAAACTTGAAATTCACTTAAAAGTTGTAATATTCAAAATCATGCCATTTAATTTGAATATGCCATGTCAATTTGTGCAATTGAATTGGGGCTTTCTCCCTTGCTTGTGTATGCTTGAAATTATTGAATGCTTTGGATTATTCCTGCTTATGTGAGTCTTTTGCAACTTGTTTCATAAAATTTGGTGCAAATTTGAGTGGGTTATGCCATTGTAAGCTTACTACTGGAAGAAGATGAATAGTAGCTTGCTATGCCCATGCCTTGTTTAATTAGGTATATTCCTTGTTTATTCTTGCTAGTTGATGTTAGAATAAACCTTCTTGAAATCCTCGTTGCATATAGAGTTTATGAGTGGAATTGTGCATTCCGTTAGGCATGTATATTCACTGGGGAGAAGAAGTGCTCTTTCCCGTCTTTCTAATTGCTTGCCTATTGTTTTGACTGTCAAGAAATTGTGCAGTTACTTTGACCGTGGTTGTGTTGGTTAGTTGTAAGTCCCCGGAGGGCCTTTTTCTTGTACGCGAGATGTCCATTTTTAGCCGTTATGTTGCCCGATTGTTTTCAGAATCTTTGCCCCATTCTGCTTGTAGCATGCAAGTACGAAGAGGAAAGCAAGTGCGCAGTTCCCGTTAGAGATGAAAGGTGATTGACTGAGATAACTCTGAGTTATGCTGTTCCCCTGTTTACGACATTTCTGTTCACTTTGCCCTGGACGGGTATGTTACCACATTGCTTGCCTATTGTTCCCGTTAGGAATGGACGGGTATGTTGCTTTCACTTGTCTGGTTATCGTTTGTTTTACCTCGTTTGCTAATTTTCGTGTCATATCTTGTGTAGAGCAGATACCGTACCCGAGCGTACGAGACCTCTCATACGATTGGTAATCTCTTCCATAGAGAGTTCTTCGAGTGTCGTAGAGGAGTATGGAACATCCTCGGGCGATGTGACTTTCAGGATTTTGTTCATGACCTAACTAGTCAGTTATACTCACATGCTCCTAGGATTCCAATGTTCGGTCTGATAGAGTGGCTCAGGGATACCACGAACACCTTTCACTTTCCGTGGGGGGAAATGGCAGTGACCCCTACGACTTTGCTATGTTGACCGGGCTCTCTTTCATTGAAAAAATTGTGTCTTTAGATACCAAGATCAGGCTTTCTGATCCTTGTTTGGATGAGTGGTTGGGTCCGATTGCACCCCGCCTACGAGTTGAGGGTGTGGATAACCGAGCATCACAAAGAATGCTCATGTAGGTTCTGGAGCTGGCAAGCACCACCGATGAGCAGTCAGTTAGGATCATTTCACCTGTAGCAAAATGTGGTAAAAATCACAGAACATTCAATAAAAACATACAAGTAAAAGGCAGTGCAACTCACCTTAACTGGGTTCAGGCGGCGGAGAATGACACCCATGGAGGCGATAGGGGAACGCGAGACCGAGGAGGCTCGCTGCAGCGGTTGAGCCCGCCAAGAGGCGATGTCTTTTCTAGGGACCTCAAGGGCTTGTCTGGTACCTTGGGGAGCGTGTAGTGAGGCAACATAGCCTTTCCCTGCGCCTGTAGTGCCTCAAGATCTTCCAGTCACTATGATGGATGACGAGCTGTTGGTCACCACGCTGTCCAACGACTTAGGTCATGGTGAGGCGGTGGAGTACCACATCCTGCTTGGTGACAACGGTCAAGACGCCTATGCCCGTTTCATAGGGGAGTGACAAGCCCCCCGAGTCGAGCTAGTTGCTAAGGTATGAGTCTTGCTTATCCACACCTTTTCTTTGCATTTGCTTTTCGTTAGTTGTGCACTAACTTTTGCTTGGCTTATGCAGCCTGATTATGACCTCAGTGAGATCCCCTCCGCTAACTTGAGGATCCGTCCTAGCCTGGACGAGTTCATCGGGCTTGCTCCTCCGGGTGCTAGGCGTGCTCAAAACTCGATGCCTCCTGGAGCTGGTCAGGTAGGGAACATTTCGATTCTGTCTTTTCATGCCAATACTCAATCATGTGTTGACTTGCCTGTTTTGCAAAATAGATGTCTCGGGCAGGCGTTATGAGGCTGTTGGGAATAATAGATGCTTGGAAATACTCCTACTGTCTGCTTAGAGACTAAGTGCACCGAATCTCGTGATTTCAATGTTTTGTAGGGTCAAGAAACCGTTTTTGACTTGAAAATCCTTTGCAGGTTCGTCAGGGCGACGATGAGGATGCTAATGACGACAATGATGTACGGATCAGACAGGTCCCTAACCGGGGTGTAGCTTCGACTTCCCGTTCTCAGCGTGGACCCTCGTCTTAGTTTACCATACCAAGAACCTATGCTATAGTTCCTTTCCCTGATTAGTTGCTGGACGAGTCTGCCTTGCAGGTGCTAGTGTCACTCGGTTTTTCAAGATGTCGCGAGCAGTAGATGTACCTGTCACCTGTAGGGAAGGGGGGTGACTCTAGCTTTACATTTGTTGATTTTAGAACTCAGCTTAGCCTTGTCTAATCTTATTTGTTGACTTTTGCTTAACACGACTTGACTTGACTCGACTCTAGCTTAGACTCGCGTGTTTGTGTAAATATGACTAGACTTGTGTACGACTCTAGACATAGCTCTTTTTTGTAATGCCGAGCTTTGAATACAATTTGCAAAAGCCAACTTGCTAACTATATCCAATGCATGTAATTAAACGATAACTTTTAAGACGACGTCGTGTGTTGTGCATATGTTGCCTTGCGTTGTTGAGGCGAATGTCGGATCGTTCCCTTTCTGATAAAGCAAGGTAGGTCCTAGATTCGACCATCGTGCATGGGAGCTGCTAGACGGAGAAAAATCGGCCAGAAATAGTTTAATCTGGGCGTAATAGCGGCCAGGTTGGGCGTAATTACGCCCAGAATCGAGCCATTTTTGCTCGAATTTAGATTTTTGCCAAGTTTTTTCAGCCATATTGCTTATAAATAGGGGTTCCTACACGCACTAATTCATTCATTACAATCTCCTTAATGCTTAAAAACCTCTCTTACATTGCTTTAGACTTCATTTAATTCATTACATCAAAGAGTTTGCAACAAATCAAATGAAGAGAGACTTTGCTAGTGCTTTGAATGATGTGCTTCGAAGCTTGGATGCTCGTGAAAGGAAGGACCTTACAAGGCTGAATTGTGGTGTTCTCTTGACATTAAGGTATGTAAGTCTCGATACAAACCTTCTTTACGCTGCTATAAGCTTGTGGGACCCACTCATGCATTGTTTTCGTCTTCGGGACAAGGAAATTGTTCCTTTGCTTGAGGAACTTGGTGCTATTATTGCCTGGCCTGTTGTAAGTATCTGTTGTATCCCTAATACTGTTAATCGCTTTGTTGATGAATATGAGCGATACTTGAGACTTAGTCCAACTGTTTCACGACGCATAGTGCATGGTCGGGAAATTGACTTGCTTGCCTTAGTTGACTATATTGCTAGTGATGCTTCTTGCCGTAGAATTTATCGTAGACGTGCAATTATGATCCACTTGTTTGCGCACTTCTTATTTGTTTATTGCAAGCCGAATGTTGGTCATGCTAGCATTATTTCTATTATTGAGCAATGTGAGGCTAGCAGTACTCCTATGCCGTTGTGCACGGGGGAGTTATTCATGTTGCTTGACCGTCTAAAAAAGGATACACATTTGCCCTTGTTTGGATGTCTCTTTTTGTTGCAAGTACAATATTTTTGTCTGAATATTTACAAAATAGTGCATTTATACAAATATTACTGCTTATTTATTGATGTGATGATTAAATATTGCACACGTTGCTGTTTCATGACAGATTTGGCTGATGGAGCGTTTGAGCCTAGTTGAGGCTCCCCAGAATCCTTTCAAATATTCTGCTAAGGTATTCTTTTCCCGTGAGAGCGTCTATGTCAACAAATCTCAACATGAGCCAATTCTTATTCTTGTTGAACGTGGCATTCTCGTGCGGTGGACTGTCCCTTGGTGGGGTATTAGGAGTATGGTGCATACTCGCTTGTCTTCATATGTGTGCGTGGCTAGCTTGATTGCGTTGACCTTTCATCTTCCTTCAAGGGTGACGAGGCAATTCGGGAAAGTTCAGCTTATTCTCGCTATTGACACGGTTCATCCTGAGGACAAGTGTTTGCATTCGGGCTATGTAATAGAGTGGGAAAAATACTTGGAATCCCATTCTACAGTTAAGGTGACCCCACTTGCTCGGGGTGACCACAAGATTTTCCCTCATTACCGAGTCTGGATGAATGTCACTGATCTGATGAGCTGTGTTGAGGCAAGACGTGCGGAGCAGAAGGACCATAACAAGAGTAAGAGATTGGACTGTAACTCTATTGAGACCCCTACAGCTAAGACTAGAGCTGTTTCTACTAAGGACAAACTTGGTCCTAAGAAGGTGCCTGTTTGGAGTAGGCTTGAAAGACTTTCTCCTTTGAGGATTGACTCAAATGTTTCTGAAAGAAGACTTGGGCCTAAAGAGGTGCTTGGAGGTGATGCTAAACGAAAAGGGAAGGCTGCTATGGAAGATAGACCCAAGAGATGCAAATGGGTGAGGAAGCCTAAAGGTGAAAGCTCAGGTGCAAAGAAGGACGATGCCAAGGAGCAAGAAGAGGAGAGGAAGGAGTGACTGCTTTTTCCACAACTCTTGTTTAATTTAATGTTTGTTTTATTTATGAGTTAATAAAGTGATTGGCCTACGAGCCGCTTTTGCATGTAATTAGTGAACTTGGAACTTGAAGTTTGCTTTTGTATTGTAGTTGCTCAATTTTAATTACAAGTAGTAATAAATTACAAACTTGCATTGCTTTTTATACATTGTTTTTACTTTGAGCATGTTGAAGAAAACTTCGTCTAATTGCCGCTTGATTGTTGTTCACTTGCTAATCCCAAAACAAGCAGGGCGAGGCTGCCTACGTATCCCATAAGGAATCAGGCCATCCGTAGTTTTGATGCATGGTGTTATTGTTGAGACGCGGTGCATGTGTATGTCTTAGACATATTATTTATTGAGCTGGTCTAAGTTGGTGAGGCTGTAGAAATTATCACCATTCGTGTCCATTAGTTGAACTGCCCCTTTTGGTAAGATCTTTTTCACAATGTAGGGACCTGCCCAATTAGGACAAAATTTGCCACAGGGATCTAGGACAGTTTTGCGGAGTGCTTTAAGAGCCAAATCACCTTCCTTGATGCCTCGTGACTTGACTCGCTGAGTTAAGTACCGTTCGACCCTCTTTTGGTATGCTTGCACATGATGCAAGGCTCCTAGCCATTTTTCGTCGATCTGAGCCAACTTGTCAAATCTCTCCCTTACCCATTTGCATTCGGGAGTTTGCATTCTAAGACAATGCGTAGAGACAGGATCACTAGTTCCACTGGTTGAACAAATTCGTCACCATATACCAGTGAAAACGAAGTAGCTCTAGTTAAAGTGCGAATAGAGGTCATGTAACCCCATAGAGCGAAGTGTAGCTTTTGCGGCCAATCTCGATAGTTCTCCGTCATCTTAGAGATAATTGTTTTGAGAGTTTTGTTAGCTGCTTCAACTTCCCCATTGGCTTACAGCCTGTATGGTGATGACTTATGGTGCTGAATATTATATTTGGCAATCAGATCCGAACATTCTGCTTGAAAGTGGTTGCCGTTGTCACTAATGATTTTGTGAGGGACTCCATAGCGACATATGATGTTGTTTTCTATGAATTTTTCCACGTGCTTATCTTGGAGCTTAACATATGATGATGCTTCGACCCACTTTTTGAAGTAATCTATGGCCACAAGTATGAATTCATGACCTCCTTGCCCGAGCGGCGTAATTTCCCTATTATGTCTATTCCCCATGTAGAGAAAGGACACGGAGAGACAAATGTGGATAGGAGACATGAAGGAACATGTTGTGCATTGGAGTATTTTTGGTAGGTGTCGCACGTACGGACGTATTGCATGCAATCCCTTTCCATGGTGGTCCAGTAATACCCCAACTTGATGATCTTAGAGGCCAGGAGCCTGCTGTTCATGTGGGTGCCACAGATTTCATCATGGACTTGCTCCATGATTGTTTTGCTTACTTGTTGTGTGATACAAAGTAGGTGGAGACCATTGTAGTGGCGCTTGTAGTGTTCTCCACCTTGAAGTAAGTATTGAGATGCAAGACGCCTTAGAGCCCTTTGTCGCTTTTTGGTTGCACTAGAAGGATATTCGCCTCCTTGATGTCTTTGTACCATGGCACTTCCGGATAGAGGTTGGACACCTCATTTTTTTCGTCTTGAGTGCAGACATATGCTGGTGCTTGTCTTCGTTCAATGACTAAGGGCATTTGGGTCACTGAACTCGAGAATCACCATATACCCGTAATTTCTTAACGTTAAGTGCAACGGCGGCCTGTAGTCCTGGAATACAGGCTTCGTACTCTGCGGCATTGTTAGTGACGTCGAAGTCGAGCTTAACGGAAATTGGGGTGTGCTCCTCTTGTGGTGAGATTAGAAGCACTCCAACTCCACATCCTTTTTAATTAGATGCACCATCGAAGTATAATGACCAACTGTCTTGCTTGGTCATCATAAGTTCCTAATCGGGAAAGTCAAGGTCCTCAAGAAGGACTTCGTTTGGAAAGTCTACTAAGAACTCGGAGACAATGCTACCTTTGATGGATTTTTGAGGCATGAACTTAAGGTCAAATTCGGCGAACATAACCATCCATCTAGACATGCGTCCGTTGACTGTTGGCTTTTCAAAGAGGTATTTTAGAGGATCCTCTTTGCATACAATGTGTACGGTATGTGTGAGCAAATAATATCGGAGCTTCCGCGATGCCCGCACTAAAGCCAAGCATAGTTTCTGTAGGGCAGAGTATCGTTCCTCGTATGGAAGGAAATTCTTGCTGAGGTAGTAGATACAACTTTCCTCGCTGTCGATTTCTTGAGCGAGCATTGCTGCAGCGGCGGTGCTTGTTGCTTTAAGATAGAGCCGTAATAGATGCCCAGGGCGAGCAGGAGCTAACACAGGAGGACTGGTGAGGTACTCCTTGATCGTGTCGAAAGTTTGTTGGCAACTATCATCCCATTTCTTGGGTACACCTTTCTTCAGTTTCTTAAAGATGGGTTAACAAACCATTGTGAGCTTGGACATGAACCTGCTGTTGTACTGGAGTCGACCCAAGAACCCTCGGATCTCCTTTTCTTTTTGCGGTGGCCTAAGTGACATGATTGCTTTGATCTTTGTCAGATCAATCTCGATGCCTCGAGAGCTGATGATAAAACCTAGGAGCTTGCCTGAAGTGACTCCAAATGCACATTTTTGCGTGTTGAGACACATGTTGAATTGTTGGAGTCTCTGGAAGAACTTCCTTAGTGCAAGGGTATGTCCTTCGCGATTCTTTGACTTGACGATCATATCGTCAACATAGACCTCTACTTCTTTATGTATCATGTCATGAAGCAGAGCAGTGGCAGCTCGTTGGTATGTCGCGCCTGCAATTTTGATACCAAAAGGCATCACAGTGTAGCAGTATAGCCCCCACGGAGTGGTGAAGGTTGTCTTTTCCATGTCTTCTTCGGCCATTTTGACTTGATTATACCCAACATACCCATCCATGAATGAGAGCAAGGCATGATCTGTGGTGTTGTCTACGAGAACGTCTATATGTGGTAGAGGGAAGTCGTCTTTCGGACTTTTTGTTTAAGTCACGAAATTCTACACACATTCAAACCTCGTCCATCTTTCTTAGGTACTGGAACCAAATTTGCTATCCATTGAGGGTAATTGACGACCCTAATGAAGCCTGCGTTGTGTTGCTTAATGACTTCCTGCCAAATGTTAAGGGCAATATCCGGTTTCATGTGATGGAGCCTTTGTTTGACTGGCTTAGCCCCCTCTTTTAGTGGAATTTTGTGCTGTGCGGTGTCTGGATCAATCCCTGGCTTGTCTTCATAGGACCAAGCGAAAACATCCCGTAACTCTTTCAGTCATACAACCAATTCATGCCTTTCTTGCTAATCAGTGTCAGACCAATCTGTATCTCCCACGGCGTGTTGTTGTCGGAGATGTCTACCTTTTTTATTTGCTCGATGATGGAAGTTTTCTTTTCGTGCTCTTCCATTGGCTTGACTAACTCATTGTTGTTTTGTTTGTTTTCGAGTTGTGAATTAAAGCAATCATAAGAAGAAAAAGAGGAGTTAGGGGAAAGGAGCATGTTATTAAACTCTGAGGAGAGTACAGATAAGTTTGTCTCCGAAGAGACTTGATTGACAAGGGAAAGGGGGATATTAGGCTCCTTGATGGACTCAAGAGGACACTCCCTAGGACTAGCTATCCTAGCTTCTACAACACTAGACTCAGACTTAGTCTTAGATTCAGAATCCTCGAGCATTGGTCCTTCGCCCATGGTGCACTTGATGACCTTGCTTCCTGGAGTAGTGATCTTCACGGTTTTGCGCCAACCTTGAAACAAGCCTTCAGCTGGTGTGATGAGAGTGGGTGGGGTCGAATGGTTCCTTGGTCATGGCCATGTAAACCTCTTGTCCAGCTGAAGGAGTGATTTCTTGGCAAAACAGGAGCCCAAACCTTGTGCTTTAAGGCCATCTAGGGCAGATGCCTTGCTTATAGGGACAGGATACCCATCTACAAAGTTGCAGTTGCTGAAAATCTTAAGCCCTAGATACTTGTTGCCATCCATTCCTGTGAAGTGCTCTAGGAATTCATAGTTTGGAAACTCATTCCCTTCCTTAATGAATTGTCCATTGAGAGTAAGCAGATATGGACCAAGAGTAATGTTGCATCCGTTCCTCTTCTTAGAGATCTTGTTGCGTATGAACTCCAAACACGCTTCATGGGAAGGAATGTATCCAAGACCGAATCTGTCATTCTTCGGTATGGGTTCCCGAAAGGGAGTTGCCTTTGCTTTGCGCAATCCGAGTGTCATCCCAGAGAAGTGTCCCTTATCTCGTAGGAGTGCTTGAACACCAAGTTGGAATGTGGATGGAAATCAAAAGGGACCATGTCTTCTTCCAAGACTACCACGGTAAAACCCAATAAATATTCATCGTTCTTATCATGCTCGACATGGATTATGGGTTGCTTAATTGCTTCAATTCTCATAGGCTTCTAGCTCATGAAGCCATGGTCATCCTAGCAGCAAGTTAAAAGTTGGCTTGATGTCAATCACATGAAATTGGACCTTTCTTTCAAATGGCCCTGTGGTAATGTTGAGCCATATCATACTGTGCCTAGAGTGTCTTGCTTGCTATTTTCATAGGCTCGAATAGATAGATAATGAGGTTGCATCTTACTTTGAGAGATACCTAGCTTATGTGCGGTCCTTAGTGGACAGACGTTGATTGCGGAGCTGTTGTCAACTAACGTCATAGGCACATGGAGATTCTTGCAAATGACATTAACTTAGAGAGCTTTGGTATGCTCGCTGCCTTCCATTGGGAGATCCTCTTCTGAAAAGGTAATGGAGGGAACATAAGAGTCCCGTATGACTAATCCCACCGTTGCTTCGGGAGTAGTGTCATTAAGCACATTCATTCGAGTCAGTGTTTGGAGAAGAGCATCGTGATGATTTTTGGAAGCCACTATGAGCTGTTGTTTGATAACGAGATTCTCTTCTTGTGGAAGAGATGACAGATGTGGTGTGACTTGAGCATTTGGTTGGTTGGTGGGAGTGTTGAGTCGATCTGACCTACTGAGAACCTGATCCTCCTCTGACCTAGTGGGCTTCAAAGACTGCGTTCTCTACCTGAAAGGTAATAGTGAACTTATTCTCAACATCCCCATTTATGTAAACATTTTCATCATCGCTATCCCATATGCTGTTGTCGTGATGGAAGAGGTGCGGCACGACCAATTGAGGAAACGACTATCTCATTATTGGTGCAATGAGAGCAGTAGGATCAAAGGAATCCTCGTATTCTCCTATCATGGACACTTGGGCAGGTTGTTTAGAGCCTTTGTGAGGAAAGGCGAGACGACCACTGTCTATCAAGTCTTGGACTACTTCCCTCAACGTATGACATTCTTTAGTGTCATGGCCATGTCCTCTGTAGTATTTGCAAAACTTCATTATGCTCCACTTAGGAGGCCTTTTCTCCAAAGGTGGATTAAGAGTAGGGCCTTTTGGTGTAATGAAGCCAATCGCCTTGAGGTGCTCAAGGGCTTGGGCAATGGGCATGCCTATCCTAGCGTATTTATGCTTGTTGCGAATTCCAGGTGCCTTCACCATAGTCTTGCTTTTAAGAGAATCATCGATCCTCTTCATTGCTTTGTTCATGTGAGAAGTAATGACGTCCACCATATTGGTCGTTGGCTTTGGTTTAGTGTCATTCTCGCTAACTGATTCTTGCAAATTGTCATTTTAAGAAGTTATTTCTCCTTTGGACAGAACCCGGTCTACATAGTGCTTAAGGATGCCATGGATCACTTACTCAAGAATTTCGAGGACCAGGGTTTTGGTCTTCTCTAGCCGAGCAACTCGGGAAGCCAATGAGTTGAGGGTCTCATTCAAATCAGCTAAAGTCAACTCCATTCGAGTGTCTTCATTATCCATTAGTCCAATGGTGTTGATCGACAGAGTGCTGCTTGAGAACCGTGGAACGAACCCTGTGTTTATGAGCTGAAACCTTTGGTGCCTACGCTGTTTGCACATGGACCAAAATTTAAGTTCTATGTCGAATCAACCTGTGATGCAATGCATGTCTTAGGGGTGATCATTCCCTTGCCTATGGACTGACTCAAAAATTAAAAAGTGCATGAAAGTCGGAAATTTGCCTTTCGCCTTTTATTTTTCATTTTTCACTTTTTTTATCACTATTTTTATTATTTTTGTTTTTTGCTTTTGTCTTTTTTTTTTTAAAAGGCGAAGTTCAAAGGTCCGAAGTCCGTTTACAAATGTATGACTCAACAAAGATGCAACGCCTAATGATTCTAGATTACGACCACTTCGACATAAAGATGCCTAAGGAATGATCACCATGCTATATTGTACGGGCGCCGGGGCGTCACTGGGCCAGACTGGGTCCGGTCCCTCTATTTCGGGGGGTACAATTTAAGGGTGGCTCAGTTTGTTTGCTAGAATTGAATTCTTGCTTTTGCACATTGTGAGTATGCTTGGAGTTGTAAACAAGAATGTACAAAGGGGGTTTAGAATTGAGACGTTGGCCTCAAACCTACCTCTCAACATGATCTCGAAGACCAAGGACGTTACTTCGGACCCTTAGAAACCCTTGTCAAACCTTTAGAACCCTTGAAAACCTCCTAGATCTATTGCGAAAGTACCTTTGAATAAGCTTTTATGTGTTTGAATTGTGTTTGAATGTGTTTGAAAGTGTTTGAGTGTTTGTGAGAGATGGTGAGAGAGAGAATCAGACGAGCGAGAGAGAGAGAATGCCTTTTCCCAAAAATTGTGAAATGAATAGAAGAGCCCCCTATTTATAGGCAAGGGTCGAAATTGGCCAAAATAGGGAACTTTTGGGCGCAATTACGCCCAAAACTAGGCGCAATTGCGCCTAGTATCGACTTGGATTTTGGCCGATTTTGCTTGTCTCGAATAGCGTGTTTGCGATTGTATAATATCATAATTTAATCGTACCTGATTTTATACGATTATTATCTGATATTGTTGCGATTGCGTCGGATATTATTGCGATATTCGAGATTGTTTAACCTTGAATAGCGAGACTGTAATGAAATAATATGGTAATATAATCTTATAAAATATATACATGATTTTATACAATCATAGCTGATATTATTGCGATGCTCGAGATTTTYGGCTTCCTYGGGACACGTGTCTTGAGGCGAACATCCCAGGATGGCCCGCTTTGCTCGATTTTGCGTTTTTGCTTATGAAATTCATAAATATTAGACCATAAATCAAAAAATTATGGAAAAAAATATGTAAAAATTCCATGTGAAAAATAGGGTGCTGTGCTAAAATTTTGTGAATTTTGGAATTGTTTTCTTAATTTAATGAATTATCGCAAAATTAATTAAATTGCTGAAAATTTCGAAAATTGACAAAATCTTTAGAAAAATTCTGAAAAATTCTAGAAAAAATTTCAAAAATAAGCTAAAATTATTTGCAAACTAAAACGTTTTTTTGAGGTGCTAAATACCTGGAAGAGGTGTYCGGTGCAATKGAATCTGCCTTTTTTATGGCCTGTCAGGGTCCTAGCTCTCTCGATTTGAGTTGTCTGTTGTAAGGGTGTCCTATCATTRGCCGTTTTGGGCTAGGGATAAATTTATATATCTACAGAACCCCCACTTTGGCTGAGTTTGCAGAGAGTAAAACTCGTAAAACGAAAGCCAAAGTACCTAGTACCTGCAAAACAAACACGTTAGTTTTACCTGCACCTATGGTTGTGTACGGGAGCCRGGCAGTCACCGGGTTGGACTAGGTCCGGTCCCTTTGCTACGGGGGGCACAATTTAAGGTCAGCTCAGTTT
>SNQN01002402.1:60758-74921 GCA_008642245.1 Bassia scoparia | reverse complement strand
AGTAATTATTTTATATGTATGTTAAATCAAAAAATATTTTATGGCACTGACAATTAACTAATTGAGAAATTAAACCAGTGTTAATATAACACAAGCACACATACATCACGTGCAAAAATAGCATAAAATAAAAATAATTCTATTATTCTCATTCTAAAACAGTTAAAATACATTATTTTTTTAAAAAAAAAATAAGAATTTAAATACATTGCACGCATCGTGTGCATCCAACACTAGTCTAAATAAGTTGACGAGAACAGGACCTTAAGAGAGTATTATTGTAAATTAAAAATTCGAAATTAACAAGTTAAAGTTTAATCAATTTATAGAAATTAACACTAGACTAAAACAATATGAGATAGAAATCAAGTCGCACGCATCGCGTGCATAAAAAACTAGTACAAAATAAGATTGGGGGTGTTTGATAATTAGAGTTTTGAGGGTATTAGGGTAAAAAAAAGAGTTTTGGATCACTATTAGAGTTTTTGACTAGTCAAAACTCTAATAAGGGTGTTTGATTGGGAGAGTTTTGGGGTGAAAACTCTCAAAACCAAAAAGCCCCAAACAGGAGCTTTTTCTTTAGAGGTTTTGGACAGAGAAAAAGCAATTGACTTTTTTGTCCATAATTATGATCCTAATACACTATTAAACATGTACATAAATGTCATTTTACTCAAATAAAAAGGAATATGCTTTAAACAATCAGTTAAGTTTACTGAACACATTTTTGTAAAAAGATAGTCAAATCTGCAGTCAAATCCTCTATACAAAAGGGTAAAACTCTATAGTCTAACAGCTAAATTCTATTTGTCAAACAGAGCCATTGTATATTACTCAATAAAGATAGATTGACTCATTGAATGAATTTATATTAAAATACAATTTAAACAATAGAGTTTATTGGTGTTCTTTATTTGTATAGCCTCATCACTTGTATAGTTACTATAACTAGTCTTTTATAAATGCACGCTATATATGGGTGTGGTTTTATTTAAATCAAATTATTACTATAGCTCGTTAGGTTGTGCATGAAATTGTAGTCTAGAGTTATTGTGGTTATTAAATTGCAAAATAATGTGATTACAAAAAATGAATAAAAATAAGTTATTAAGAAAAAAGGTATTTTAACATTATTAGATCTATTCTACCGAGTACTTATTTTATATACTACCTTTATTTTAATTTACTAAATGTGAAGAAATTCTGTGAAATTTGTAATAAGTAGTTTTAATCTATGCAACACGAAAACCTATGATACCTGATGTTTTAGTGTTTTGAAAACTCGGAAACCTCTAGAAAACTTCGTTTCCATCTTTAACGGTTTCCATGCAATTAATACATTATTCGTCTTCCGTTTCTCATTTTTGTTTCAATGAAATTTAAGTTATATATTTCATTTATAGGACATTTGAACGAACTTAGCTTATTTTAAACAAAATTTAATATTTTTTCTAGATAAAATCTTTAATTTTTTAATTATTATAAACGTGTTCCTGTTTTCTTGTTTTTTTTAAATTGACGTTTCTCCGCTTCCAAAACTCAAAATGTTTCCATGCTACATAAATTTTAATAGTTTCAAATCATTAATTTTAATTCTTTGATAAAGAGCGAGAATTTGTTTACGATAGGTCAAAGTTTGGAATCCCCTAAATTGTCAACTGCCTCATTCGCACTGTCACCCCAATCTCCCGCGACTTGACTCGACTCGTCTCGTTTCAATGCAATCGTGAAATTAACGGTCAATAAAACATCAACTTCCAGAGGAGAGAGAAACTCAAAGTTAGTAGTCAGCACTTAGCACTCTCTTTTCTCCTCCCCTGATTTGTAATCATGAATTGCTTTTAATTTCTTGTTGCAAAAGTCGATATCTTTATCTGTTATCAATTAGTACTTGTATATTACTGCTAAACTTGACAACTTTTCGTGATTTTCTTCTTTACTCAATTACATCTTTGATTTGGAGGAAACTGAATAAGTATGATTTTTCGTTTTTTTAATTGAGGGATTTGATGATATTTCGCAAAACCCTAGAACGCAATTTGTATTCACGGGTTGATTTTAATTTCGAATTATTGGCAAAGTTGACATCTTTCACTGTTTTCGTTCCCAATTGTTGCTAAAGTTGATAACTTTCGTGATTTTCTCCTCAATTACTTAATGGTTTCTTGCGTTTATTGCTGATTTCCACTTCTTCGAATTAATTTTTACCAGAAGCTCACTTAATTATACTCCGTCTTATGCAACCTTTGCTCTCTAATTTTATTAAAATCTCCACAGTTTCTCCGGCAAGTATATCACCAAAACGACTACGCCATCCTTCTCGAACTCGTCATGTTTTAAATATATTGAGCAAAATCACACTCAAATCAATCACTAGTTTTTTTTTAGAGTAAAACAAAACTCAAATAAATTCACAACACAAGTCACACAATTCACACCACACAACAATACAATTTTGTGAACTCTCGCGAACTCAAAAAATCAAACATAAAGTGTCACAGAAAGAAAAAATAATAAAATAATGAACCGACGCATGGAAAAATTTATTAGAAATTTCTAAATCTAACTTTGTTCTTGATACCATGTTAAAATCTGCACAGTTTCTCCCCTAAATTCTCATATATTTTGAGATTAGTAGAATATTTAGTATGTAGTTTTTTATTGAGAAGATAATTATCCAACTAATTAATTTTATGCTAAGATAAAATATTCTACTAGATCTTATCAATGGAAAACATATCAAACATGATATATTTTCCTAAGATATATCTCATCTATATTAAGGGTTTAAAGTTTAAACGAGTAAATTAGCTAAAATACTTTTAGCACAAATAAAATTAAATTATATGTTGCTAGCCTTAAAATTATTTTCTGCTCGTTATACCCTTAAATTATCTTTATTAAAATCGTGCCAAACCCAAAGAAGTATAATAATTGTTTTGATTTGAGTTGAGTTGGATCTCCTTGTTCTTTGTTTACAGGAGCAGAGCAATTGTACACCTTTAGAATCGAATCCTGTTAATCTATTCGGCTTCGCAATGCCGAAACCCAAGAGAGTTGCAGATAGGTTCGTCTTCTATTTTGGACGCTTTAAGGTGCTGAAACTTAGGCGTAAGAGACTTGCACAAATCAAACCATTGCAGCAGGTGAAATCTGTTTTTATCAGAAAAGTTTGCAATTTCATCGTTTATTTATCAAGTATAAATCACAGTGTATTGGAGAAGCTAAAAATGTATAACATGAACATTTACGACATACTAATCAGCTGTTACAAGTCGAATACAGTAGGTAGTAATTTACTCTCTGTTTTGGCTGATATTGATCTTCTGCTTTGGACGTAAATCATGTCTGTTTTTATCAATGTAGGGCGTCACAACCAGCTATAGAGTCCCGGGGGATGATCCATTCGTCCGATTGAGCGATGATGTTATTACATGTTATATATTATCTCGTCTGCCCTTGGCAGAAGCAGTGAGAACRAGTGTCCTTTCTCATAGATGGCAGAAATTGTGGACTGGAAGCATTGGTTCTAAATTAATCTTTCTACGTAACCGCTGGTATGGKGTTGAGTTATTTAGGATCGGACGTTACTTGGCAAGCGGAATCAATCGCATCTTGGAACTTGCTGGTGCCACATGAGATGCTAGCAGCTGTATATACTCGTTTTTTCCAGCAGGTAACTCATATCCTGCTGATACTGGATTGAAATCGCTCTTTGCTAAGGGCCGGTAACTCGACTATCAATTAGACTTTTTCGGCCAGACTTAGGTCCTATGTTACGAAACAATTATCGCCTTTCCAGACATAGATAGCTTCTCGTTTATTGGCAGCAGTCGGTGCCGGTTGCTGATAATCTGAGAGAGGTTTGTTTGACATCTTAAAATTTCTGGGGGGTGCTCTGAGTTTTTGGTGTATCTGTATTCCTCAGCGCTTATGTGTGTCCAACTCATACGTACAGGCGTTTTCAAAGCTCAGCAAATCTCCACATATCATCCAGTGAAGACCCAGGTTTGTTCCATTGTATGCTCCTGGGTTGCTGATTCAGCACAAACCTCGACGTCGTTATTGATTCTTGGTCAGCTTCCGCCTTCGATATGGGAGATGCTCCCCTATTAATCAGAAGCCCTTCCGATCTAGGTCCACGGTTTTTGCGACCTTTCTTCCAGTCCATTGCCCGGAAGTTAGAACATATCCGAACTCAAGAGCTGACGCTTTGTTTGTAGTCCCGAGGTATGCAAACAGTTTATCACACGTGTTGAAGCAATTTCCTTTCCATCCTCGGTATACGTTTTGTTTTTAATTTGTTTTCCAGACAGTGAAGAAACATTCGATTCCGCTGGAATTTCGCTGAACTTCGTAAAGCTTGAGCAGTTGTTGAATTAAATTTATGCACTAGAGCACGTCTCTGCTTTTGGCTACTCCATTGACCGTAAAGGCTTCTCCTTCTACAAAAAGTATCAATCGAGGTGAAAATCTCAACCTTTTATTATTATCTTGAGGACAGATTAATGAGATATTAGTAATATTACTTCTTTGTCTTGATAAGAAAGTAGGGTTAAGCAACTTCACTAGGTATATGTGTTTGGCCAGCCACACCCGTCGTCGGCAAATTCCTCTACTTTTCAATATACCCATCTTGGTGCCTACCGTTTCTATGTTACACTGATTTGATCATTGGATTTGCATTTGTATAATGTAGCCATTTCTTTAGCTTGAGCCATGTCTTGTTTGTGTATGGGTGGTTGTTTAACTGATTCGTGTCCATCATCTCAACTTGTTGTATACTTGCGTGTATAGCTCTTACGTCGATCCTACCTAGGTCCGTCTCTGTGGTTTCAAAGCTTTCCATCTTTCCCTTCCTCCTCCTTCGTTTTCTTACGGGTTCAGTACGCCGCTTCGTCCTGTTAGATGTATGCAATCATTTCACATAAGAATTGCACTCTGTTTTTTTTCTTCCAATAATGAATAGAGAGAAAGGTAAGTGGTCATGTACTTTCCTCTTTATGCAAACTAGTAGTTGTACGTTAATCTAGTGTTTCTTTGATTGACAATTATAACAAAAGTGGGGAACCTTCTCTTCCTCCAATAAATTTAACCCATTGCCTTTAAATAATGCATCTATTTAAATGTAACATTGGACCATTTTATCCTGAAATCATGCCAATCCACCTCTCCCTATCAAACTTACAAAACATGGAGGTGGCAAGTGGCTAAATTTCCACCATTTTGGGTTAGGATGTCATGAGGACTTAGCAATGTCCTATTACGAATCATGATTTGTGACTATTTCTATGTTAGATTAGTTACTGTACCAGTACATATTTCTTAGATTTTCTCCTTTATAGTATATGTTTAGTATTTCTTTTTAGGGTTCGTGAAAGTACTTCACCTTATAGATGTATCTATGAAAATTTTACATGCAACGCAAAGTTCTTGTAGTGGGTCATTTATGGATTTGACCTAAAAATTTTAATCTCCGCGTTTTACAAGGATGTTCAAGATTTTTTTTTCGGTCTTGTTATAGTGACAATTTTATCGTTTGATAATTATTTGAGAAGTGATGTTAATTATACTCGTACTGTGGAGTTGTATGTTCGATTTTAGGTACACTTTACATTTGAGCATTAACATAATTCAAAGCATTTGTCATCCCAAGTTCAACCAATATTTCTGAGAAAAGTCTATATTCTATATATCAAATAGTTTAGGCGTCGCGTAGTTTTGAAGTAAAAATATTCAAATGTAAACTCGGGGAAAACATTTTTTCTACCTTTTACTAGCAAATTTAGACAGTCACTGGGAACAATCGTACGTACTGGAAGTCATCTTTCAATTTTATTAATGTTAAATGGCGTTTCTCATACTGCTAGCTCTTGGGTGGTAAGTCTGTCGATCTAGATTCGAAACATAGATGACAATTTTAAAATAGTATATCCCCGGATATTGTCTACACCGACCTGACCGTCTCCTCCCCGGTTTGAAAGATCATTTTTGCGTGAGGGCGTAGCTATTAGTTTAACAGCACCATGATTATTTACAACGATGGGGGTGTTGAGTGATCGATCTAGCACTGATAAACCTTGCGGCCTGACTGTCTTCTTAAAGCCACTACCAACAGATTGGTAAACGGTGTGTGGGCATTGGTCCTGCTTCCCTTCTTCGTACTAGTCATGCCTTCTGCCCTCGTGTTGGTGCTCTCTGGCTTCCGGTGCTTGTCGTGTGGGCTTTTTGCGTTTTCACTTTGTGGTTTGTTTGAGCGGAATCCTTGTAAGGAGGTGAGTTTTAGTGGGTTTCTTGTTGTCTTATTTTCTAACTCTCACTTGCTGTTTATTGCTTCTATGATCATATCCGTTGGGTCATGTTGTTCTTTATCGTGCTTGGTTTGGCTGTGATCGTATTTATGCAGATTTTTGTTCTGGCCTACGGGCCTTCAGATATTTTTTTTAGTTATTGGTTTGGTTGTGTGCACCCTGCGAGTCGGGCCTGCCCTTGTTGAAGGGTAGTGCTCGAAGTTCTTATCCTGCCATTCACAATTCTTTTAATAGCTTTTATCTCAGCTTTCATGTTAAAACTTTGAAAGTGATGGACGAATCACTTATGCTACGTGGGTCGCGCGGAGGCCGGAGGGCTCGGCGGGGCGCCGGGGGGCCGGGGCGGCGGCGCGGCGGCGAGGGCAGGAGGAGGGGCCGGAGGGAGGGCGGCGGGAGGAAGAAAGGCGACGCACGGGCCGATCACCAGGAGGAGGGTCAGACAGAGTGCGGGATTGGGTATGTAAGGTTGAGGATGTCCCAAGGGCGAGTGGGAAACCATCTATATCAACCATTATGCTTGGCCATGCAATTTACGTGTTTATGTTTCAGGCTATTATTTTTGCCTATCAGCTGTCGACGATGAAAGGGACTTATTTAAATTTCTTTTGAAACAGGTTTTAAGGGCAGGTATGAGGATAACTATTTTGCACATTGTGCAGTTCTCATTTTATAGCTAGGAACATTGATGTGGCGGAAAAGCACTGTTTTAGTGTTCCAACTTTCAACTTCACGTCTCGGCATCCCCTCACAAGCCTCTCCGGCGTAGCTAGGCAATTCAACCCTACCAAAGATGAGTGAAGCTTAAAAAACACCTCCACCCAGGATGAGTGCGCTAAGACTTACACTATCAATTAATCGGAGCCTTATTGCCTAAGTGGAGTCGGAATGAACGAGGTGTTATTCAATACTCCTGATTTTTTTCGCATCCTCGATAGGAACCCTCTTACCTCTTGCAATCACTTTAGATCATTTTTTATCTTTTCTTTAGTTATAGGTTAAAGTGAGGAGAAGCAATTGGGGGAGTGATTGAGGAGAGCACTAAAGGTGGGGAGGGAATAAATAATAAGTACGTGGATGAAGGCGTAGGTCCTAAGCGGTGAGTGAAACATGAACAGTGTAATAGAGAAGAAAAAAACCGTCTAACTCAATGAGGCCACATAATTTGTGTTTAGTTTCTGTCTGTTAGATATGATGATGTTTTACGATCATTGTTTATCTGCTCTTACATGGGGACGTTAATGGTTATATACTGAACTAACAATGTTTGACCTATCTTCTACTCTGAGCTTGTTTCATGATAGTTGCATTACAAAACTATTTGGAATCCAAACATCTCCTCTTTTAGGTAGGGGTCGGACTTATACTATGATCGTTCTATCGGTAAATTAGTTGCGCAAATATATCAAATACTGAGTGAGGGGCGATTATTGATGAGAATATTAATGTGTAGAACCTTCGTTTGCTCGAATCACCAGGAACATCCCGTTTGATTTTTCTATATGGACATAGAAGATTGAAGGGAGACATACTGGTATTCTTGGTGGTAGTTGGTATACATAAGTTTGCTTGGGTGGACTAGTGTTATATTTGGCAATCCTTAGTTTTAATGTTGCTTCTGTGGGTACTGGGTAGGCACATTTAGTGTCGCTAAACTCGGGCTTGTTATCCCATTTCTTCGAGATGTTTATACTTCCTCGTCCAATCAGTTTACATAAGTGAGAACACACCTGAATGAACTTCTTTACTGATGCTTCTTTGTTCTGTTTTTGTAGATGGATTCTTTCTATCACACGATCCCAGACTTTGACTCTGACACTGAAAATCCTGAGGAGGAGGTGGGTGATGGAACTTCTTGTAAATATATACTCCGTACTTGTTAGTATTTTCATCTATCAATTATCATTACCAAATGTTCTGAACTTGATGTGTATTTGTTGGTACCACGCTATTTTAGGATGGATTTCGCGAAAATATACTAAATACTGTCGATCAAGTACAACTTCAGTGCGTGAAGTTGATTGAGATGCGGAAGTTTAAAGGTCATTCGGAGCACTTGGAACTCGGTCAGCACTTGCTAGGCATGGCTCAATCACTGGAGCAGTTAGTTGTAGCTCCACACAAACTTTCTCGCCGAGAATTGAAAAATTATAGGGAGCTTGCAAAAGAATTCCATAGGTGGCTACCTCCGACTGCCAAATTGGTTATACTCTAACGCTATGTTTGGATAACAAATTGGAATAAAGGAAACAGGAGAATCCAATTTTCTTCAAATCTCTTTCCCTTCCCTTTATTTCCTTCTATTATTTATCTTAAAGATTAAAATTGACAGTTTGATTATTGTTTTAATGTGATATTGATATGGACAGTTTGTTTATGTTTTATCTTTATCTTTCAATGTTAGTGTAGTAAATACTGAACTTTATATACACTGACGTAGATTAAGCCGTGCGATGCACGATGATTATAATTTATTTTTTAAAAAATAAAATATTAAAGGAAACATTGCAATTTACAACCAAATTAAGTATGTAAGGTTTATATTTGATTAATGTTAAACATTAGGTGGCTTTGGGTTAGGGGCTATAATTAAGTTGCACAATAATTCCCGATCGAATGCTCGATTTAAAATAAATTTTAAATTTTATCCAACTTAAAACTTGATTTTAAAAATAAAAGTATTCAAAATTTGAGTTAATTAAAGTTTATATTTCCCAAGAATTTAATAACTTATCATCATTATTAATATTTTTTTCATTTTTTTATTTAATCATTAACTAAGGGGAGTTGGGAGGGAAAAAAAGAAGGTGGGAATTGCTTTAGTATTAGTAGATAGATGTTTTATTTAGTTCAATTTTTTAGCGGAAGAATGTGATGTGTTTGACGCGAAGTTGATGGTGTCATTGCATTGATGCACATGTTGAATTGTTACTGTCTCTGAGTTGATATGAGAATTGTCCCTTAGATGCCTAAATCAGATGTCTGAAGTTTGACGCATTATTGTTTGGGTTCAATTTTCGTTTGCATTTTTTCTGGTTGGCGTTTGAATAGTGTTATAGAATTATGAGAGCCATTGGAATCATGAAGTAACAAATATGTTAGACATAATTCCATCTGGCATAATATTCGTCTCCTGTATTATTATACCAATATCTTATTGTATTGTAATTTGCTTTTATATTTTCTTTCTTGCTAGATGTCCATTATTTTCTTTTTTCCCTCTTACACATAAGTCCACCTAGCCCAGTCTATTAGTGGTGTTTGATCAATCTTGTTCAGACCAAAGAGTGTCGCTCGGATGGTGTTGAGTATACCACGGACGAAGGAAGTGAGACGGAGATTACAGAGAGCCAACGTACTCTCGAAATGCTTGCATAGGTGAGTATGTTTTTAGGCGTCGTGATTTATTCTCTAATATCTTTGTACCGACTTTATTAGACGAAGTACATTAGTATTGGCGCCTAGGGATGAACCTTCCTCTCTATCTACGGAGATAATCCATTTATGAAAGAAAGAACAGCTACGACATTTGGTTCACTGATGAATATACTTGGCTAAACATTCGTTTATATATATAATAGGAAAATGATTTTCTGTGCCGCTAGCTATGGTATCTCTATTAATCATTTGTTAGTCTTACACGTGTGAGATCTAACAGTATAACATCTTTGCTTCAAAGTCTGCACTTAAATTAGCGGGAGTGCGCATGTGGTGATTCGTAACAAGTTCTCATTGGATTGGTATTGAAACAATAGATTTTAAATTCACCCATAATAAACGCCACTGAGGTTCGTTGCCAAGATGTATTATTCAGACCGTGGTTGGGTTGTGGTTCAGGCGTGCTTGTTGGCGGCTTTTTTGGGTTTGGTGCGTTTGCTGTGCTGTTTCGGGTGCGGTTTCAGTAGACGATCCGGATGTCTTTAGTGGCACGTTGTTCTTGCTTGTGTTCGTGTGATATGCTGCGGGTCTGTATCCCGGGCTGGTTCAGGTCCAGTGCGTTAGTTCTTGGCTTCGTGGGTGGCAGTTCAGCGTCTTTGTGGTGCGTTTTCGTGCCTGTTGTCTGAGTGTGTTGCGCGGACGGTTTCACCGTGTCTTGCAGCGGCGTTTGTGCTTTTTTGGCGGCTTTCGGCTGTGCTTCAGAGGCGTTTGGGCTGTGTTAGCCGGTCGCTCTTATGACTCGTGCATTATGACGATTCTTCGTGGGTTTTTTTTGCTGGAAGTTCTTGCCATTGTTGGCGGGTCGTTTGTAGATATATTCCATTTTTTTTTTAGCTTTGTATATTTCGTGCTTTTGCTCTTGTGCCTTCTGTTTCTGATCCCTTGAGCTTAAACATTTCAGGCTTGGTACTTGGACGATGGCACTATCATCGGTTGATACTTTGGTGTTAGGTAAGGTTCTGGAGGGAATGATTTAAAGGAGGGGCTCATTTTAGGTCCCACGGGCTGATGTTCAAGAGGTGAGTCTCTGGCACTCGAGAAAGACCCACGAAGTCGGTCTTGTGGTGTCTTTCCTCCGGATATTGCTCGTACCTACGCATGTGTTAAGTTACTTGGTGTCCTCGTCAGTGCGGATTCTTCTTTCGTCAGGAGTTGGTCCCAGAGCGGGTATCAAAGACTAATTGTGTTGATGGATGTTGTTGCTAAAGTCTAATCCTATCCCCAAATGTGAGTTATTGGCTTCTTCGTGCGTTGTCTAGAGTAATTTAAACTCTACTGCATTGCTTTTGCGCACTTGTCCGCCTCCCATCTATTTTTTTGAACCGGTTCAGTTATCTTTTGATGCGGCTCTTTCGAGTCTTTGGAGGCGTTTGTGAAAACTGCTTCGGGCCTGGTTGGGGACTGGCTATGGCGACTTGCCACCTTACCATTTGCTCATGAGGATTGGGTGTTTATTCTGCTCGGTGAACTGTTCGACCATTATGCTTTCCTTGCATCCCGTTTGTAGTCTTTTCTGGTTTACAAGCTTTCGCTTATTCGACTACTGGTGTTGATGGTACGGGTCCGCCTTTGACAATGCCCTATGGTCTTTTCAATAGGACCGTGGAGACCGACCTTATGTAGCCCTAGTGAGATCGCTGTCCCACACTCATGAAGAATTCGACAGAACATATATTTCACGAAAAGGTTTACTTCTGTTGAGGAATTCACCTTCTCCTTATCTTCACGCCAGGTTGCCCTTTGGAAATCACAACAGGGGATAACTTCTCAGATTGGTCTGCGACGGTTTCCGATCTCGGTTTAGCCAGACCAGAAACGGTAAGACTTATCGGATGATTCTTTGTAGGGCTGCTTAACAGGTCCAACCCGTTACCGAACACGAACCTGAACCTGAAATAAGTGGTTTGCGGTTTCCGAAATTTTTTACCCGATTTAATTAAACGGGTTGACCTGATTTTGCCGTTTAAATTAAACGGTGTTAGGTTAACGGTCGATTTTTCAAACCTGAAAAAACTCCGTCTAAACCCATTAATTAATGGGTCACTTCAAGATCAGGGTCAACTCTGACCGCTGACCCCATGACAAAAACCGTTTATTGATTAGAATAACCCTAACTATTTTAATGGAATTGGGCCAAGCCAAAAAATGAATAAAAGCAAAACCCTAGTTTTCCTAGTTGTTTCTTCTAACTTTTTACTCAAAAAGTCCTAAACAGTCAAAGAACACAAAACCCTTCTCTTCCTACCTGGTCCTGAGTAGCTCCCAGCCTCCCACAAATTGCTCATCAACTCTTTATTCTTCCAATCATTCATAGATCTTAAGGTTATCAAAACATGTTTTCTTGTTTAATTTCTTTCAAATTCCTTTTATCTTCCATCTTTTAGTTTTGTTAAATTAGTTTAACCTTAATTTATAATTTTGCTCACTTTTGATTTTGACAATAAGAAAGAACATCACGAAGTGAACGTATCAAGTTACTCAAACAACTTAAGGTAATTTATCTTCTCAATCATATTATTTTTTGCTTTCGCAATTTTATGCTCCATTTCTGTTCGTTCTACATCGCTTGATTTCTTGATGACTTCTGTAAGATTTTCGAATTTGCTTTCCTTAGATTTCTATAATGGTTTTCGATTTTCGTCTGCATTGCTTACTTTGTTCTTTGTGTGTCACTGGTAATTCTGTTTATTTTAAAAGCAATGGAATAAGAATAATTCTAGACATAGAGTTTGAGTAATTGAAGCCAATGGAATAAAGAATAATTATAGCCATATTGTAAGCTGTTCGGTCGATGTAATTGTACATATCCTATTGCTTTGTTGATTGTGTACAGACTTCCCCTGAGTTTTTTTATATTTCGATTGAGTGTTTGACTTTCTTTGTTCTTTTCCAGTGAAGCTACTACCATTGATGTACTTAATGGGCTTTTGGAAGTCCCAATCTTTGCAAATGTTGATGCAACAAGGGCGTCAAGGATGGAAATGTCGATGCAACAAGGGTGTCAAGGGGAACCTCACAAGGCTACTGTTTTCTTATTTATTTTGGCAATTTTCTGTTTTTTAAATGATTTATATTATTGTTAACAATCTGTTTTTTTAATGACTGTATTATTGTGTAAATCTATTTTTTATTTTTTTCTGATATTTTTTTAAGCAAAAAGCTCAATATAATACTTGTATTATTGTGTAAGGAAAAAGCTTCAATATAATATTTTTTTATTTAAGCAACAAATTATTGGCAGGTAATAACAGATCAGGTTCAGGTCACCTGTCTGTTACAAATCAGGTTCAGGTCAACCTGATCTGTTACAAATACGGTTCAGGTCACCTGATCTGTTACAAATCAGGTTTCAGGTGTTCCAAAATGAACTCGTTTTATTAACGATCAGTTCGGGTTTAGGGTGTGCCAAACCGTTTATAGCCGACCCGAACCGAACCTGACCAGACCTGATCTGTTAAGCACCCTAATTCTTTGTTCTGTTGTGTGTTCCGTTGTTCCTCTGTTTCGGACGTGTGTTCTGCGTGCTCTCGGGTTTGCGGCTAGTGATATTTTATGAGGATCATGGCTGTGTTCTGGCTAAGGATCGTGGATCAAACACAGCCAAAATGTTGTTTCGCTACGGATACATTCCTTCGCAGTTTGTTTCCCCGCTTTGGGGGGGATTTCCGCTCGCAAGGAGGGTAAATGTTTGGGTTGACCTAGCGGCGGCGACGGGGCTCTTGCGAGAGCACCATGCTGCAGCATGTCCTTACTTTTATTCTTGGGTATGACGGCTTGGATTGTGTGTGTTGGCCTGAACAGGGACGTCATCTCCTCTGACGCATAATTTGGGCTGCTATTTTGTTCATAATATTGGGACGGGTGTGGCTTGCAAGTGCACAAGTTTATAGAAAATCAGAGTCAACATAACATAATAAGGTCCCGAGGGGAATAGCGGGAATAGGAAGTATTAATTGGGGCGACGATTCGCTAATTAATTATGTTATACGGGGGTTAATATAAAATAATGTATTATATTCTTACGTTAATAAACACACAAGCAATCTTTTATAATGTAACGAACAATAAACCACGCAAGTCGACCATAGCCTGGCCTATTAGGCGTAACTTAGGGTCCTGGATTCCGCTTTTTTTCCCCCTTCTTGTCTCCAACATTGTTCTTTGGGGAGGCAGGCAGCATTGACACTCTGGATAGTGAGGAGGGCTGAACGTGATTAAGCGGTCGAGCTGCTAGGCTATATCCAACAGACGCCATGCCTTTATTAAAATGAAACAGCTTCAATGATGGCATAGTGGTTGAAGTTAAGAATATTAATCTTATATGTACATTAGAAGTTTGAGTATACAAGAATGAACTACAATCAACGTCAGCGGAAGTATAATCCAACAGACTTTTTTTTTTATTTTTGTTTCACCC
>SNQN01002402.1:50143-60733 GCA_008642245.1 Bassia scoparia | reverse complement strand
TTCTTCTTCTTCTTCTTCTTCTTCTTCTTCTTCTTCTTCTTCTTCTTCTTCTTCTTCTTCATCTTCTTCATACCAGAATCAAGCAAGAAACTGAGAGAAAAATGAGGTCTCAATCAGAGATTTCAGAACCATTGATTGAAGAATCAGATAAACCAATCAGAGATGATGAAGTGGCGATTGGCTTCGAATTGTTGTTAGGTTGGAGGAGATTGGAGAGAGAAAGCTGTGAGGTGGCGATTGGGGTGCCATGGAAAAGGGAGATGAAGGAGCTCGAAGGGATAAGGGGGAAGGATGTAGGTGTTAATGGAAGAGATGATATCCATTGAATGATTGAATTGGGGGGAAAATTTCATGGGTTTAATTTGATAACGAATTGATGGGTTGATGGAGGAACATCGAAGGATGAAGGGGAAAGGAGGAAGGAGGTAGGTGTTTTTTTAATTTTTTTTAATTATTTAAGTGTGTAATTAGTTAATTTAGGTGTTTAAAATGTGTTATTTAGTTATTTTTAAAGTTAAATGGATGGAAAAGTAACGACGTTAGGCTTTTTTAACGGAAAAACTAATGGCAAGGTCACGTGAGCTATTATACCCTGACCTCAGGGTTACCTGATCCTATCCTGAAACCTCAGGTGTATAAGAGCTCTTAGGCCAAACCTCATGGTTACCTGAGGAAATTTCCCAAAAACGAAAAATGAAATTTCTAAAAGCGAAAAATGAAAAAAGAACCTTCTTATTTACAAAAACAAAAACCAAAAATAAAAATGGAAAAATCATCAAAAACATAAGATCTACTGAAAATGAAAATAATAGCCAAAATCGCAAGAAAAATTGTAAATCAAGAATGAAAACCAAAACAAGAATCGAAAAATCTAAAATCGAAATAAAAAATCTGAAAAAAAATCAAAAACTAATTTTTAAAAAATCAGAAAAATCAAAAAGGAAAATAAAAACCTAGATCTATAAAACGAAATTGAAAATTTTAAAGAAAAACGAAAAAGTAAATCAAACAAAATGAACAAACTAGATCTCAACCAAAATAAAAAATAAAATCAGAAGGATGAGGAGGCGGCTTAATTACCTGGCGATGACGGCTTGCGAGGAGGTGGCGAGGGCGGCTTTCGAGGAGGCTGCGAAAATACGGCGAGGCGACGCGGCAAGGAGGTGAGAGGAGGGCGAGGGGAGGCGGCTGGCGAGGAGGGTGAGGGGAGGGCAAGCGGCCGACAAGGAGGGTAAGAGGAACGTGAATGATGAGGAGAGAGAGAGAGAGAGTGAGGGTTAGTGATGAGGAGAGAGAGAGAGAGTGGGGGGTTTAGATAAGAATGAAAATGATGGGGTGAGATCGTGAGAGAGTGTGGGGGTTAGAATGTTAGATAAGGGTGGGTGGGTAGTTTATTACTTATTATTAGATATTAGAATTATTAGAATGGTCGGTTTTTTTTTAATTGGGGAAAAGAAAATTATCGACCGTCGACGGTCGGTAAGGCATACTAGACGGTCAGTAATTGTGTTCATAAGTCAAAACAAAAATTTGACCATGTTACCGACCATCAAACGGTCGAGAAAAATTAAAAACGGTCGGTAATTTCCGTCCATTNCACTCCGTAATTAAGTACAACTTTAGGGTTATTTAAAAAACATATACTTTGACTTCAAAAGTTGCACTTAATTACGGAGTGCCATATGAAAATGTCATTGGATTGTTTTATTAAAACAATCTCCAGGATTGTTTAGAAATTCCCCAATAATAACGCCCTGAGGTGTTCGTTAGCAAGATCGTATTTTCAGGCGTGGTTGGGTTGTGGTTCAGGCGTGCTTTTGGGCYGCTTTTWTGGGCAGTTTGGGTGCGTTTGCTGTGCTGTTTCGGGTGCGGTTTCYAGRAGCTTCCGGYCGTGTTTAGGGCAGRTGTTCTTGRTGTGTTCGTGTGTTYGGCGGCTGATCRGGGCTGGTTCAGGTCCAGTGCYTTATTTTGGGCTTCGTGGGTGCAATTCAGCCGTCTTTGTGGTGCAGTTTCGTCCCTYTTTTCTGGTGTGTTGCTGCGGCGGTTTCACGTGTCTTGCAGCGGCGTTTGTGCTTTTTTTGGCGGCTTTCGGGCTGTGCTTCAGAGGCGTTTTGGGCTGTGTTGCGGTGTCTTTGCTCCTTCGATTGCTTCGTGGGTTTATTTTTTTGGCGTGGGCAAGTTGTTGCCTTGTTGGAGGTTTTGTGTCCTAATTCCATTTTTTTTTAGCTTTGTCATTTGGGCTTTTGGACTCTTGTGCCTTTTGTTTTCTGATCCTTTGAGCCTTAACCTCTTCAGGCTTGGTACTTGGACGATGGCACTATCATCGGTGATACTTTGGTGGTTGGTAAGGTTCTGGAGATGATTTTAGAGGAGGGGCCTCATTTAGGTCTCCACGTGAATGTTTAGAAGAGTGAGGTCTTCTAGCCATTAGAGGACCCACGCCTGTCTCTTATACACATCTAGATGTGTATAAGAGACAGGTATAATGGAGTATAATCTATTTTTTTTATTATTTTCTGATATTTTTTTTAAGCAAAAAGCTCAATATAATGACTTGTATTATTGTGTAGAAAAAGCTCAATATAATATTTTTTTATTTAAGCAAAATTAATTGGCAGGTCAATAACAGATCAGGTTCAGGTCAACCTGATCTGTTACAAATCAGGTTCAGGTCAACCTGATCTGTTACAAATCAGGTTCAGGTCAACCTGATCTGTTACAAATCAGGTTCAGGTTCCAAAAATGAACTCGTTTATTAAACAGATCAGGTTCGGGTTTAGGGTGTGCCAACCCGTTTATAGCCGACCCGAACCCGAACCTGACCAGACCTGATCTGTTAAGCACCCCTAATTCTTTGTTCTCGATTGGGTGTTCCGTTGTTCTCTGTTTCGACGTCGTGTTCTGCGTGCTCTCGGGTTTGCGCTAGTGATATTTATGAGGATCATGCTGTGTCCTGTGCTAGGATCGTTGGTATCAAACATCGCCATAATGTTGTTCGCGATACACTTCTTGACGTTTGTTTCCGCTTTGGGATTTCCGCTCGCAAGGAGGTAAATGTTGGGTTGACTAGCGGCGGCGACGGGGCTCTTCGACCTGCAGATGTCTTACTTTATTCTTGGGACGACGGCTTGGATGTGTGTGTTGGCCTGACGGGGTCATCTCCTCTGACGCAATTTGGGCTGTCTGATTTTGTTCATGGACGGGTGGTGGCTGCAGTAGCACAACGGAAGCGGGAGAAGTATTTGGGGCGATGTATGGCTATTGGCTACGGTTTCCTTCCTTTTTCCTTCTCTTCTTTGGGGGAATTGGATAAGGGGGCTGTTACGCTTCTAAAGCGGGTCCAGACTTTTTCCAGGGCTCATAACATTGGGGCACGTGCAACTGCTCACATTTTCACCAGGATGGGTTTTGCTATAGCTAGAGGAGTGGGGGCTCAGATTGTATCTCGGCTCCCCTCCAATTTCTTGTAGATCTCTTGATCTTTTTGTTGGTTGTATCGCTTGTCACGTTTTAATAATAATAATAATAATAATATATTTACTTTTGTAAAACTTCTCTAATCCCCGTCAATAAAAAAATTTAAAAATTTCTCTAATCAAGATTCAAAGATAACATAGTGTCATAGCATAAGATAGTAATGTAATAGGAATCTATCGCAACCAATCGACAAAGCAACGTCTTTTGTGAAAATTACATACAAGTAAAATAATTCACAGAACACTATAAAATAAACTACTCACACATAATTGAATTTATAATCAAATTTTCTAAGGATTTCCAATTTGAGAATTAAAGTTAGTAAACTCCATCATTTTTTAAGCAAATCTATATTTTTTTTAGAATAGTCGAGTTAAATTTTGTTAGATTCGACTGGCAGCAGATATTCTTTGTTCCATTAGGTCACACACGGAGTCCACCTTATCAAATTACTTGAGGTGAGTAAGACAACTAACTGTCCACAAATAATACTGCTATAAGTGTGTTTCCTAGGTGAGCTAATCAACTTTTATTGTTTCTGTGAAAGTTATTTAAGACATTCTGCATGAAATCTGCATCCATCTTTTAAATGTCTTCTGTTTCATAGATTAAAATTTAATCTCTGTATATGTGCAGAGAGCCAATAACAAACACGTTTCATCAGCAGATGCACTAACAGAGGAAACGGGAGGCCTCGAACAAGGGACAATCAAGCATCATCCAAGATCAGATAGGTCAAGATGTCAACTTATAGCTAAGAAATATGGATGGCTAACATTCTTCTAAGTTGGATAAGATTGGATTTGCCTTGATGCAGAACAACACAGGATCCTTAATTCAGTAGCTCCCTCCTCTATTGCTCCTATCTTCACATCTCTCTTTCTAGATAGTCATGTTCATTGTGCAACAATTCTAGCTGCTTTATGTAAAAATTTTATTTACCTTGTCTCTACTATATTATTCAATACTTTGCCCAAATCAATATTTACAGGATACTTCATTTTCTATAAACAAAACACCGTTAACACTAATTACATACAGCATAAAAAAACATTGCCCAAATTATAACTTACATTTAATAAGCACCAAATTATAAGTGGGACCACGGCGCGCGTGAGCCGCGCGCCGGGCACACTAGTAATACATCAAAATGAGGGATTGAAAGCAACCCTACTGAGAAGATGATAAGCAAGTTTTATTGTTGAATTTTGAAATGGAGGGTCAGATCTTATTTCATGGAAAAAGTAAATGTCGCGATTTCTTGACTGCACGAAAATTTTTGAATGTTGAAAAAACCAAAAATATCATTGCACATGTATGTATAAAAATTGCACATTTAACAATTAAAATTATGCACATTCGGTTGTCCATCTTCAAAACATCAACGACCAGATTGCTCTTTCACATTTCTCATTTTAGGGTTCCTCTCATTGGATCAACCCCCCCCCCACCCCCCCCTACACACACAAGGCCAATTTGCACACGATGCGTGCGGTGAATTTCTTAGCTCACTATTAAATGTTAATTTTAAAACACAAATTAAAATTGAATGAATTTTAATATAAATAAACATAATGCACAAAAAATGTAATTGATAAGTACCGTAAATAAAATAAAATTTCAAAAGAACAAACAAACAAAGTGAATTCTATCAAAAATAATACATGAAATGTAAAACTTATAACTAAGTGTGAAAATGTAAAAAGGCATAAAATGAAAAAGTTGCAACACCAATACAATATTAGATCAGAGAAAAAGAGAAAAAAATTGGAAAAGTTTTCAAACACAAATACTTTTATAGTATAATTATAGAAGAAAATAATGTGAGTGTTTATAACCCATCAAGTTGCATTGGTGATCTATGAATGTACTATAGTGACTGTTGGACTTATGGGGGAGAAATTGATGAAATAAAGAGGCATTAATTATTTTTTGAAATATTGCATTTAGAAATTTATGATTGATAAAGGATTGATTTGTTTATTTGATTAGTGAGCTTTAATTGATTTTTATTTTATTGGAAAGGAAGTTGATTTGATGAGCAATACTAACAAATTAGGGTTTCAATTGAGTTAATTGATAATGTTATTTTTGATTAATCAATCAATTAATGTGTTGAATTTTGATTCATTAGGGTAGTTTAAAATAATTACAAAATTAGAAAATACAAAGTTCCAATAAATTACTTTTATGTAAAGCTACTTAATGAAGGTAGGATAGTATGTTTATAGGTGGACACACTTGTCCTTGCTTATATAATAAGATTAATCAATCAATAATGTTTAATTTAATAATTAGATCATTTTTAAAATTATTACAAAATTAGGAAATAAAATAAATGTTTCATAAATTACTTTTATGAAAAGCTAACTTAATGAGGAAATTGCTAATTAACTTCCAACCGTACGTAGAATCTTCGTCGCCTCTTTCTCTCTCCCCCTCCCCTCGAAAAAACCCATGAAAATTTGGTGGCTGCACGGGCTACCATATCATCTGTATTGATGATGAAGCCCCAACTTTCTTTTTGTTCTTTCGTTTTTAATTTTTTTAGCCGTCAATAATGATCCTTGTTCTCTCTTTATGAGAGAATTTTCTTCCCGATTTTGGGTTTCTTCTCTTTTTTGTTGGAAGTTTGGGTTTCTTTCTTTTCTTCCCGTATGACACACAAGAATCTTGCGTTATTATGAGGATTTTACCGAACGTCAAAAAACGGCGATACATGTCATTTACCGACCGTTTTTTATTGGACGCAATTTAGCCGACCGTTGTTAAATTGGACGAAGATTACCGTCCGATTTATAATTTCTCCACCGTTTGTACTTGTCATCCCTGACAGGCCCGGTATATGGTCAATATATTCTTTGACTTGGAAAAAATTCCGACCGCCAAAATCGTGTACTGACTTAACGTTGCGTAAAACTTCTTCATATTCATTTTGCGACCACAAGGTCATGGGCCACACTAAACCTCACACATTGCTTATTACCCACTCGTCCTCACTCTATTCATTTTTTTCATTCATTTTTTAGTTTTGGTTTGAAAATTGATTCATGGTTTTGTAAATCGAACAATTTCGCATAATTTGTATCGAAATTGAGGATGCGATCTACATGGTATTAGAATAGTTTTCTTCCCCAAAACTATACAAGGAGATGGACTCGCTAACAGAACGCTGCATAATTCAACAATAATCGATAATTGCACTTCAACGTCAAATCAGTTTTCTCATCAGCTGGTTATTTTAAGAAGAAATTACTTTGATTATTAGATTGTGGTTTTACTTTTCTATGCTTATTTGTAAGATTCGTATGAAATTTCAATTAATGAAATTTTATCTTCCTTTCAAAAAAAACTTAATGAAGTGTAGAGATAGAATTTATATAGGAGGGACACCATTGCTCCCCTGGCTATTATATAGCAGATATACATATTCTTTATGTATTTACATATATGCTTTTTTTTTGAAAATAAAAAGAAAACCTACAGTTCACATATCATAAAAATATCATTTTTCCAGATCATATGTATTATGTTCTTATATTGTTATATATATTGGCAATTGCACAGGTAAAATCTAGTCTATTTACTTAAAGTTCTTAAACAAATCCAACTCATGTAACTTCCTCCTACCCCTCCAAATCTCTCCCTCCCAAAATAAATCCTCCAGTAACACTTCCCTTCCAAACCCACTTTCCATTATTCTCCTTTTTTTCCACAAAAAAAAATCATCTTAATAAACCACCTGTATAAATTCAGATTTATATTAAAAAAAACCAAAAACCAAACCAATTGCAATAAACAATACATGTACACACGAGGGCATCGTCGGAAGTAATAGATAATAAATCGATAGCTTGATATTATATAATCATTATCAACTAATTTTTGATAGATATTTAATTATTTATAGCATTATATATTGTCAATGTTATTATATCATGTTATCGTATATTAATTACTATATTATGTTTAATAACTAATAAATATGATGATAATTATAATAACTAAAATAAATAATCAGTGTATTTTTATCATATATAACCATATATTTTTACTTAATAGTAACAAAGATTTAATTCATAACAATGCTTTTTTTTTAGATTCTTTATTACCCTCAATTCTCTTATTATTTGAAGGGCTTACGTATAAGTCTATGAAAAACTAAACAAAAAATACTATAATAATACTACACACACGTTTCATTATTCAAATCTAACACAGTATATTACTCGTACATAAATTTGCAAGCTTTATTTTGTGATATGTTAAAAAAAATATTACAAAAATCTCTGAGTAGTAAATATCAACCATCAACGAATACATAATCTACCTGAAAATTAAAGATGTACATCATCGTGTTTTAATTATAGAGTGAAGCTAAGTGTATTTATTGTATATTATAAAGTGATTGTATCTCTATTATATAGCCAAGAGGGGAGCAAGGTTCCCCCTTGAAATTACTACATCCACCCTAATCATATGAATAATTACAACAGATACCACCCTAAATAATCAAACCCCATCAACTCTTAAAAGTCAAATTTGTCAAACAATAAAAATAAATCACCCAAATTATCTATCTAATTCAAAATTGCTCTAAAAAAATAATGGAGTATTAGCAATAATCACCCATCAAAGCCTATTAGCAATTGTCGAAAGAAACTGACAAATAACAAATCAATTAATCACCATTCAAAGCGTATTCAAAAATACCTAAAAATAAATTAATTACATAATAACATAATGAGGGAGGAAAAATAATAAATTACAATATACCTCTTTATAAAGAAACATAATAATCTCACAAAATTAAAATAGCCAAAACTAATTGTTGTCTCCATTCTTCATTTGTTTTCTTCATTTACAAAATAAGTTTTTTGAAAATTCAGTGTTCTTCAATTCTTCAAGTTGATCGCACTATTCCCATAGTCACACATGTACACATTAAGTTTAATACAAAGCCTTTATGCTAATTCCGTAGGGTGTCATGCAAATTTAAACTTGTCCAAAATATAATAATTATCTAAATTATAATGGAGATAACAAAAATTAGAAATACATTACTAACTTAAAGTAATGAAAAATGCATCATGTACACTGTAAATTAGAAATTATAGGAAGAAAAAATAGGATATAATGTGCAATACACTCACGTCAAATTAAATTAAAAAATCAATAAAATTCTATTCTTATATGCAATTGACACATGTTTGAATTGGGAAATCATTTACAGTTTAGAATAACTTTTTAGAAAAAAACTATATAGAAAACAGGGTAATTGATTTTTTTGATTTAGATAAATATATATAATAATAATCGAAAAAAAGTTAGACTCTATTAAGATCATTTAAGGGAAAAAAAAACTAAAGACGAATGAATTAGCGGAAGAAAACTAAAATACCAAAAATTAAGCATTATTTTTTTATACTAAAGGGAAAAAACCAATTTTTTAAAAGTAAATTCAAAAAATCCAACCAAAAAAATGTTTAAACTTTAAAAACAAACTTGCCAATCCACAAAAAAAATTAAATTTTTTTAAAAAAATATAACTATCAATAATCATCTAAAAAATAATTAGGAAAAAAAAATATCAAAATTACAGTAGGGAAAGTAGAGATAATATAAACCATTAACATTTTTAGATCTAAATATCTAAATATCTTTGAATTTGATTCATAAATAAAATAGAACAATTTTTTTTTTCAAAAAAAGATAGAATTTTGAGGTTTAAATTTCAGATCTAAGCTTTAAAAAGAAAAAAATAACTACATTAACATAAAAAAAATAATTTCACGACATTTCATCTACTAGCTTATAAACCATTATTATACTATTATAATTAGATTAATTATCTTTACCCATATTATACATATTTATAATTAGGATTATTTAGCTTATTACTAGCTATTTTCATCTTTTCACACAATATTTACTATTTTATTTATTAAAATATAATGACGAAGTACATAATACATTACTCATGCGTATAATGTTCAAATAGCTACAACAAATTTTACTATAATGTATCCACGCATCACGTGCATTAAAAGACTAGTTTTATGCTATAATGAAACAAAACAACTTCACTTTCTAAAGAATCAAATAACAAAAATTAGCATTCAAAAATCTAGGTGACTCTCGAAATCACACCTTTCCAGATAATTTATTATCTTTTGTTATGTATACATATGAACGATTTTTTTTTTTTTGGGAAATTAAAACAAATAAAAACATAAGTTCATGTTTATCATAGAAATATCATATTTTAGTCAATATATTATCTTTTTATATATATACCGCTGCAATTGCACGGGAAAATCTAGTATATTATTTTCATGTCAACACATTAGGTGTTTGGTAAATAGTTTTTGGTATGGGTTGGTACACTAGCCAAAAATGTTGGTATGTAACTGCTTGTGGACTAGATTTATTAGCCAAAAATGAGAGCTAGTGGAAGATAGCTACTCAAACTACTGTTGGTAGTCATTTTCCAAAATGACCAAAATTACCCTTAATTACGTCTAAGTCTCCCTTACTCGTATCTTCTCAATTTTTTACGTTATATTCAATTAATTACTAATATTAATTACAAATTAGCATTTTAAACTTATTAATGATTATATTACAAATTAAAAATATCATTATTAATATAATTAATCATATTAATTATTATTACAAAGTACCAAATTTATGAAATGTATATTTATTTTGATTTACTAATTAAAAATATTGAATTTTAATTTCATTAGAAATTATTAATTTAAAAATAAATTTTTAAATTATTAATAAAATGTTGAATGTCCATAAAAGTAATTTTGCACCATAAAAGCCACAACCAATAGCCAGTTAGCCAAATTTGCCAAATATTTTTTATCAGCAGCAACAACACTAGCCAATATCACTACCATAGCCGTTTACAAACACCTCAGTTACAACGGCTAACATGTTACTTAATATTAATAATAATCAATGATAATATGATAATGAAATGATATGATAATAAAATATAATAATAATAATAATTAATAATAATAATAATAATATTAAAATAATATAATTAAATAATAATATTAATTAATAATATGTGTTAATTACAGGTGTTCCCTGTCAGTG